>JBCAUI010535116.1:0-11101 GCA_038406195.1 Haplosyllis anthogorgicola | reverse complement strand
CATAATTTTTCATTTTTATGTTTTCAAGTTTTATAGATACATTTCATGTTTTAAAATAAATAAAAACTAATACAAAACAGAAAAATGAAGACTTCATTCATCATTTTTAGTTCCATGGAATAGATGTAAACAGAAAAATGATAAAACGGGGTATACAATCTCTGTTTTTCATTTTGTGTCATTTAAAAGTAAAAAATGAGAAAACGATGAAACGGATGATCAAATCTTCGTTTTTCAGTTTTCAGGTTGGAAAATAAACATGAAAACGTTTTGGCCACTTCATACACGGACCGATATTGAGGGAATGGGAGTGATTGCTCTTGAATGAAAGCATTGCTAAGTCATGGATACTTAATGCTAATTGGGTTTGTACACGAGCATCTGAACAAACAGCCAGAATTTTTGATAAAATCAGTGAATATGCTTTGAAACCTAGTCGATAAATAGAAACTTTTGACAAGTAAACTGGAATTTCTGTTCAACTAATTTGAATATTAATATAGTATTAAAATACACTGTTACACTGTTACAACTGTTTTAATTTCAATGTATTTCGTACTCGAATTGGCTAAAGCATTCATAGTCATTTGGCCACGTTCTTTTTGTTTTGCGTGATAGGTTTCTGGACTGTATTTTGGCTCGTGTATTAGCAAAGCACGTTTAGTCGCGTGGAAGTAGCAGCACCTCCTGGACCTGCATTGGGGCGAAATGGCCGTCAAACTGTGGCCTTCTGGCTCAGTCAAAACCTGTTACACCTACGCCATCCAGGGAAGTAAAGAAACTGAAACGCATATTTCCTTAACAAACGCCTTGTGATACACGCCCTGAAGCTGTAAAATGAACAGACACCTGACAAGGTACTGGAAATTGATTGAGATCTACAACTGCCATTTACCATTGATGTTAAGACAGACGTTTTTGCGATTGATTAAATAAAACTTGTGCGAGACACTGAAACCAATACACACCCTAATAAAGTGCGTTTTAAAGATGCCTCAATGATAGAATTATAAGCTTTCAATTGCTAATGCACCAACACCCGCTTGATCTTACAAGTACAAAAAAGGAAATATTTTGTCCATTTGTGGGGCCACTGAATACCCTTGTTTTGGACTTTGTGTGACCTTCCCCGTGGGTTTTAAATCCAGGATAGATCTCTTGCCTGCACTCTTTTTTGATTGCATGTGGGGATCCCAAGGGTCCGTCTGGTGCTACACATGCCTTTTCCACCAATAGACGGGTGTAACTGTTTTAGCAAAACAGAAGTATTTGTTCGAACAAAAGACACAGCTTAATTTTTTGTGTACCAAAATGAACAGCCTGCAGAACTTAGAACCAAAGCACTGTTACATCATGCTCGCCACTACTACTTTTGTTGGCACTTGCCTGGTGGATCCAGGATTTCTTGTAAAGGGGGCAGTAATCTTGTTGCACCCCAATTTTTACCCATTTTTTGCGTAAAATTCACCAAAAAACTGCATGAAAATGAAGAAAATTTGGGCCGTACCAGGCCGCGCCACAACCCCTGAATCCGCCTGTGTACTTTAAGTGACGTATTTCTCTAGGTGGCAACCGTCATGGTCACTTATTCTGCGTATTCTGTGATCAGTGATCAACCAACTGATACTAGAGCAACTGATACTTCTCCTTCTGTTTTGAATTTCGGACTTCCTCGGACACCTTACCTACGCCCCTTCCAATGAATCGTCACCCAACTAATCGTCAATAAACTGAGGTAATTCTGAACATAAGCCGTGTCATTGCACCGTTACTTTAACAAATGCACTTTACTTTTGCCTTATTTTTACCAAGTGAACTTTTTTACATCTGCATATTTTAAACTTCAAACAATCAAAACATTTTGAAAAGAAATCAAACAGTGATTCCTGATGAAAGAAATGAATAGAATTTCTAGCTCTCTCATGATCCAAAAGTAGTAACTACACGAACCCATTATATCTCACCTACTATTTTTAGCACGCGTTCTATATTAAGCTGCTCTTTTTATAACTGATTCATTTTGCATATAAATTAACTTAGTCTATATTTAGCAATTGATTTTCCGTATTTCGATGTTCCTATTTGGCATAGAATGTCAAAGTTCCAGAGATGATTAGTTCTGTGGCACTAATGAGATTCGCCTCTGTCCTTCTTGGAAAAATCACAGGTGGTGCGACGACAAACTGGCGACTACAAGACAAAATGAACTGAATGGACGGACAACAGAACATGTTTTGGCAATAGCTGAATAATTTTTACCTGATTTTGTGACTTATTATTAGAATTTAGATGTAAAAACTGCAAAACAATATATTATACACTGTGTGTGCAAACTGCTCTAATGTACTTGCATCCTGAGTAAAGCATAGAAAGACTTCATGAAAGATGAAAATGCAATAGTTAAGTTTTAAATCTCTCCAAAAATGATGAGCTATTGTGTAAACAGTTTTTCTTTACTAAAATAAAAAATATTACATTATTTTGTGTATCCTATCATCTACTAAATCTCCGTCTCCTTCTCAAGCATAGGCCAAATTAATGGATGGCTTGATTTAAGCATTGATTTTGATGGATACATACTGATTTTCTTACTGCACACCCAGCTACAGCCGTCCCACCCCCTGAATCAGGGACAATCCGAGAAACACTAGAAGGACAGAAATTAGTCATTATAAGACTTGTCGCATCTACTACTACTGCGCCTACGGTTGATTGATTCTCAGTGAAGCTAATTTTACACGGTGTGTCTTCTAGAGAATCCGTAAATTAATCCGACATAAAGCAAATCATTCTCAGAACAATGTAACTAATTTTTGACTGATTATAGTACAGTACAGGAATTTCCTTTGAAAATGTCAAGCTTTCGTGAGAACAGGGCCGTTGATTGAGTCAATCCCTGATTTTTTAAGTTCTTTCGGTTTAGTAGGGCATTTGGCGACGTTCTTTCCAGTTCGCATGATGGGCTTATTGATTATACTTTTGACTCATACTAGCAAAGTATGTTTAACGGCTCGGAAGTGGCAGCACCATCGAAATTGTTTTGGGGCGAAATGACTTGTTCTTCTGAATTTCTTGCTCTGGAGAGCACAACTTACTTACGTTAGTATTGCGCCAAAAAAGCGCGAATACGATAGCAATCAATTCAGGAACGTCCGACAATAAAGGAATTCCATGTTGCATTGGGCGAACTCACCATTTTTTTCCAAACAAAATGGCAGAAGGTCCGCCAAGTGGAGTACAAAATACTAAGTAAAAAATCAATTTAGGTGACTGAAAATTAGAACTTGGATGACAATAGTTCGCCCAGTGCAGATTTAACTGCAATTCTGTTATTGTAAAATTGATGAGATTTTCATCCTCTGATAAATAAATTACACAAAAACAATGACATCAACAATCGCAAGTTTCCCTAAGATGTTGATGTCATTTCGACAGTATTTTCATTCTTCTAAGACACTGAACTTTAGGAAATAACCTGCAGTGGAAATTTACAAAAACGACACACACAGTAACACTCAAGGTTTTACTAATTACGTTTCTGTCAGATCTGTCAGATTTGGTTGACTTCATAGTGTGTTGTTTGTTATTACAATTAAATCATAAATAATAACTATTATTTGCAATAAACAATGTGTGTTGTATTTTTGTTACTTTGCACTGAAATTATCAAAGTAATCAGATTCTGTCAGATATGACAAATCTAGCCAAAACCGAATTAGGGGTAAACCTCAAATATCCGGCTAGTGCTTTATCAAATTGATGAAACAAAAAGAACAGTCATGACATTCTGTTGTGATATGCGCTGTGCATTCAACATTACCAAATAAATTGACCCTTTCTTGTGAAACAGACCATAAAAATGTTACTATGGCCTGATGTACAATTTTCATACTGTTACTATGAGACTAATGTAAATTACAAATGCGCCACAGTGCTAAAGCGAGAAGAAGCACGAAAAGAAAGTCTGGAAAAAAGCAACTTACGGCGCTAGGCTCTTCGTTAACATCTCACGGACGTAAAGTCATCACAAACGGCATTTGGCGATGTTTATTCAGTGCCTCGCCTATTCTTTGTATTTATTTTCAAGCGTTTACTAGTAATAGTTCTAGTGCAATAAAATGTGGTGTCAATAGTTGTACTGCGAAAAAATAGTCTTAGTTTACTATTATTAATACGTGTACAAATTAAAGTAATTCGCAAATACACGAATAAAATACACAGACAGGATGAACTTGATCGTTGGTTGTTGTACAAGGCCACGAAAATGGGTGTTTTTCCTAATTCTTTTGCGGTCTAGGCAGATAAGCCAGATTTGGCAGATTAGGCAGATTAGGCGGCGTTGGCAGGGAAATTTTAGACAAGTTTTGGTACATGACTGAAAATAGTTACTTGAAAAGACTACATTCAGTACTAAACCGGAAATAAGTCATGGACCTCTATTGGTTATTTTACTGAAAATGGTATAAATTCCCTGCCAAATCTGCCTAATTCAGCAAGGGAAAAAATTAGGAAAAATCTAGAATGTTATCATAAAGAAAATGAATTCGTGCTCGATTTGCATCAACGCAATTTGTTACAGATCTATTATTCGTGGTGACCTGATTGCACTGAAAGTTCATTCTAAGTGAAGGTTTCACTAAGAAAAGGTACACTTTTCCAAGAGACATTATATTAAATGGAATGCTTTTTTTGTTGGACCAGGGTCCATTAGTGGGGCAACTGATTATCCCTGTTTTGGATTTCCTGTGACCGTCCCCATGGGTTTTAAATCCAGGGTGGATCTCTTGCCTGCATTCTTTCTTGCTTGCGTGCGGTGATCCTGAGGGTCACATCTGGTGCGACACCTGCCTTTTCTACCAACAGAGGTGTAAATACTTGAAAAGTTACTTGTTTATAGATATCTTTCTTTTTACAAAACAAATTTTAGAAAGCTTCAGGTAAGAGTCTTCACATTATTGATTTAGATCTGTAACATTATGAGGTAGATCATTCACAAAGCCCAATTTTATTTTATTTCTCTCGTTGAAGTCAAGATTGATTGAAGCCTCGTGGACAAGGGTTATTAATGGATCTTTTTGCAATAGTTTTCAGAAGGTCACGGATTGGCGCAGTACACAGAAATCGTATCATTTTGGGAAGGAAGAGAACAAAGGAGAGAACGAAAGAAATACACGCTGTGCTTTTGATGCGCTATTGTTAAACTTCTGATACGAATTCCGTGTATTGGCGGTCATTTTGCCGCAAAACAAGACTGTTCTGCCACTTCCACCCGCCTAAACACGCTTTGTTAATATACGAGCCAAAATCACAATCCATAAACCTATCACACAAAAACGTATAGAACGTCGCCAAATGTCATTCCATTTTTCAAATGTACCAGATATTTAATGTTAGCGTCACGTGGTTTTCAAATGCAGTGACCTTGCGGTTCAGATGCGTGTATTAGTAATATCTGAACAATCAGATGTCCATTATTTAAGGTTGCTGTCCACAAGTGACCTCTTGACTCAAACATTTCACTGTTTGTAAAGGATAATATGAGGATGAAATATGCAAAAATATTCATGTCCTACCACCAAAATTGTGAGTAATTCAGTGCAATCAATGAAAAAGGGCTGTTACTTTTTTTTCTTTTCAATTTTTGGTTGGACAAGAGTCCATTTTGTGGACACTGATTTCCCCTATCTTTGACTTTGTGTGACTCTCCCTGTGTATTTTACTGGCTGTTACCCTGCCAAAAGTTGATGAAACTTTGGCACATGATTGATTTTCATATTTCAACATTTCTACAACACAATTGAAGGATGAAATGATTTTCCAACATTCTAAAATTAATAATTTGCGTGATTATCAATGAACCTCTGTCATCCCCTTTCAGACAGCCATGGCTCATTAATTTTTCTCACCTTATTTGCCTTATATGTGTGTTACATCTGGGCTTGCAACAGATTGAGCCCAGTAACGGTTGCTGCAGTATGCTTGCACACGCATCTGCAGGAGCAGCTGTTAGCCTATCAGCCAATCAGATGCAAGCATTCCCCAAGCTGTTATTTTGCTATCCAGGAAGTTATTATTATTACGGTTACCTTGCTGGAAAACCAGATGTAGTCACTGCAGTTTTAATAAGTGCTAAACAGGCTACTAATGTTGCCAAAAGGGCATCAATAGGAGAGTTTGATAAATGCTTCAATATCCAATTAGGTAGAGGATGTATGATGGGAAACCACCACAGTAATTCATCTATTTATGTTGATGTCACCACTTTCACTCCTATTATAAAGCCTGAAAATGAACTTGGAATAGGACTGGAAATTTCAAAATCAGCAGTTATCAATTATGATGTTGTAATTCTGCATTATAGCATAAACACTGTTGAAGATGTCTCATATTTTAGCAAAGTAGGTATATCTGGTATGGCAATAAAAACAAACTTGAATCTAGATAATATTCTTGTAGTACAATTGGTAGAAAAGTGTCATCAGAACAATATGTCCCACAAGCTGAATATATTTGAAATAACTGGAAGTGGATTGGACATTATGGAGTTTGACGACACATTTGAGTGGAAATTCAAAACACAGCTAGTCCTTTCATCTTTCCATCCTGAAGAATACATATTAACATCTGGATTATTTGAGGATATAAAAGTCAGCATCATAAAGGCAAATTCTGGCTCTTCTTTAACAACATTTTGGACTAAAGGTTTATCATCTGGATTCAATCATTATTTTAGTGAAAGAAAACCAAGTCCCACAGAAAGATCATTCAATTGGAAAACTTTGAAAGGAACAATCACTTCAAAGGTCATGTTAGTTAAATGTAACATGGGAACATATCATTTCCTGGTGAGAAAATATTATGAATTTGCAGAGCAGGATATGGTCCATACTATTTTATTTCCTCAACTGTCTTTTGGATATGATAATGTTATGTATCACTCATGGATATCTGCTGAGAAAATTTGCACTGACGTTGGTGGTCATTTGCCTGTATTTTTCAGTAGAAATGAATTGGAGGAATTTATTGCAATTCTGATGTCCAAGTGGAAATTGCCTGCTCTGCGGGCTTTTTACATAGGCTTGTATACCAGTACCAAATTAAAGGTGAGTTTTTGTATACCAGTATAAAATTAAAGGTGAGTTTTTGTTTCATTTTCATATTTACTACTGCAAATGACTTATTAATTGGGACAGAACTGTTTCCTTGTTTTTACCTTCAGCAATACAGATAGGTGACAGGGGATCCAGTTTCATTTCAAATGTGGTTAAATAAACATTATGGGCAAGAATAAATGACAAATGTCACCATAGCATTTACAGATTTTAGTCCAGGAATATTACTTTTCCAAAACCAAGAGGTGTTTTCTAATCTTGGTAATGATGAAAATGCTACATTAAAGCTTGTGCAACCACAATTAAATTCAAATAAAAGGTGCACCATGATGTTTCTTACCAATTT
Source organism: Haplosyllis anthogorgicola (assembly GCA_038406195.1). NCBI lineage: Eukaryota > Metazoa > Annelida > Polychaeta > Phyllodocida > Syllidae > Haplosyllis > Haplosyllis anthogorgicola. Next base: position 3,643 of record JBCAUI010535116.1, on the reverse strand, counting down.
AACATATCCTGAATGGTTTAATATTAATTGTTATGAAAAGAAATTAATTGATATAGCTTGTGTTACACATGCAAAACAAATCAAATCATGAAAGATACAACTTGTTATCCATTCATTTACTTCAATGGAAGAAATATGGATACAAATAAATTGTTAAAGAAACAAAAAGTCTTGAATGTTTAAGAAGTGATAAAACTGAACTTTCTGATTGTTGCAATCAGTAACAATTTTCCAAGGGACGGGATTGAAATATTTTCGAATTATTGTACCAACAGTATGTGGTCTTCCGCCTAAAAAAAGTGACCATCTGAAAATGAGGTTCATCCCACTTTCACCTTTTGCCAAGGTTACCAAGTGGCGTCATTCGACAGACACGTGACGTTACGGTCGACGTAACGACTTTTCTAGGTCTTATTATTGCTGTGGTTTCTTGATTAAATAAGTAAAATTGATTAATAAAATATTTATTGTACAAAAACTTTATTTATTTTATTTAAACAATGATGTGTAAATCCGCCATCTATGTACTGTTTATATTGACAGCATATAGTAAAATGTTTGGGAATCAGGATAATAAGAAGCACACAACTTTTCTTTGGCGAAATAATAACCATCTCAGGTCGAATAAAATCTGGATGAATTGTGCAATTTTGTACAAAATCATCTTCTGGTCAGAAAGCTAATATTGGTGAGTTTAAACAAATGCTTCAAAGATGTGTACACAGCAAGCTTGAACGTGGTAAGGAGATCCGTTGGTTCCAAAATAGAAGTAATTTTGTATTCGCGTCAAAAGAATGGAGTAGGGGATTGGATGTGTTTTCGAAATCTCAAAACCGATCAAGGTATTCCAGTAGCATACACACATTTAAAGCTCTTATTGAATTGGAGAAAACCAGCAAACCATACCAATCAGATCACTGTACTGTTAGAACCTCTCTCTAGCAGAATCTGTGAATATTTTTACATTTACCTTCTTGAAATGTAAGAACAGTATGATTTCCACACCACATGTACCAGCAGGTGTGTCCAATCTATCCAGAACTGATGATGTTGTTTGTTTAAGGAAGCAGGTCAAGGGAATTAGACCAAGTTTCTTGACTTTGGAGGTGTCCTTAGACAATCAAGTTAAAACTAAGGAATGTTTACTAGGCGCTATACAATTACATACTAGCCTGTGCCTCTTCTACAAAAGGTGAGTACATCGGGGTATTCTATTTAAGGTTTAGTTTTCGTATTAAAAAAGGGCTCGTGTACTGCTAATATTAGTAGACTAGAAGCAGTCATCAGAATACAAAATATACATTGGATTTACGGCCCGTCAGGTGCTGCCCCTTCAATTTGGTGGACTCCTGCGAAACTACCGGCCATTAGCTTACTAAATCCAACATGTCATCGCCGATATTTCACTTCATGATAACATGATGAATTCCGTGTACTGGCAATAAAGTATGTGATAATATTTTTTTATTTAGAAAAGTCATTTTATGTGGACAGATGGCAGACCAGTCGCAATACAGATGTGGGGTCCGCCATATTCCTTGCTCCAGCTAACAGGGGAGTCACGTATGTCAGTACGGAATTTTCCCAACATCAAAGGTAAGCAAGGTTTTTCCAAATTTTCCCTGCCTAATTCCCAGCCTAATTGATGGCCAAAACATTGATAATAAACTATTTCTTGAAATCTAACTAGTTTTGTATATTTCAAAATTTTGGTAACAAATTATTGATATTATTTATATCAGTAAAAAGTATATTTACTATTTCTAGTCACAGTGAAATATTTAAAAATTACATAAGTAACTAGAAATAGGAAATGAAATTAGCCTAAATTAGGCAGAATAGGCAGGGCATGAATTAGGAAAAACCTCTATTGTGTGAATTTAAATTGAGGAAAACAGCCTAAGAAGTTTAAATTGTACGAATGTGGGTGGTAGTTCGAAAAAAATCCATGCCTTAGTACGTAAAAATCATATCATTTTGGAAACGAAGAAAACAAAAGTGAGAACGAAAGAATTTCACGCTGTGCTTTTGATGCGCTATTGTTAAACTTCTGATACGAATTCTGTGTCTACTGTTGATCCTGGGTTCGCCCATAGTTCTACAATTTTAATTTGATACAATTTTTCTCTCGTAGTTTCGAGTATTTGAGTTATGTACTTAAATTACATATGTCCAATAAGGCATTAGAAATTCTCTCTTTTCTTTTAACCTGCAGATACAAACAGTTTGGTTTGACGAGCTGCAACCATGTGACTCGTGTCACGAACGGGGATCACCTTATTGGACACCAGTAGAGGTCACAAGGTCATTGGTTCATTGCTATGACATCAGACCCAAACAAGAATTCAGGTAGTGTCCTTGTATTATATTTCTATGTCCTTTAAGTCTTTGATTTTCACAGAGCATGACTCACTTGCATGAGGAAAGTCTATTATCTTGTATTGAAGATACAACTAAGCGCTTACATGAAGCTTACTGAAGATACAATTTCACTTTTTACATCTATGTGCACTGATAGCACAGGGTTCAAATCTTTTATTCTCCATCTGCCCTAGTTAATATAGTTCCATCCTACACTCGTAAATTGTACAACTATGTAATTGCACTCATCTTTAGTGTCTGTCTTTCCTGATTTCCTTTTCCAATCACGTTTGCAGCGGGGTATGCACGGTGGATGTGCTTAAGATGGGAGAGGCGCACTCTGTGACAAGCACACCTTTACAGTTTACAATAGATCTAAATACTCAAAATAGGACTCAGGTTTGTAACAAGTGGTTTAGGATCAACTCCTGAACGTTTTTTCCAATTCGCGAACAATGCAAAAAATGAACAGCACTTCCCTGGCTGATCAGTTAAGCAAAAAAGTACGTGGGAAGTGTGGCTTGCTGCCTGGTGTGCAGGAAGCAATGTGCATTTTTTTTTTTCGAATTGGCCATAATTTCATCTATTTAAAAATGTATCATTACTATTGAAAATAAAACTGAACATTTCAGCCGCTACTAACCGGTAATGTACCAGATCATCTTGGATATGCGTTCAATGAGATAGCATTTCAATTGGAAGGGGACATGATCAAACCATTCGCAAGGGAACTGGGAATATGCCAGGCACAAATTGATGACACCGACGCGAGGTTAGAAATTTTATCCTATGTTTTTCTTAAATCGTACCTAATCTAAATTTGTCTAATTTGTCTAATCAGTTTCAGTAAAAATACTGTACTCAGTGAATATGAATTGGACCATCTGCGGTAACACTAACAAATTAGACTATTTGAATACATAAAAACCAGGTATCATTACCTAAATTAGTACATTTCAATGCTATCTAACTAGAGAGATCAGACATAGGAGACAATTACGAATTGAGAAATACCCTTATCGTTTCTTTACATTTTCCCGCAGCACACAATAATTGTAAAATAGAGTGTCAGTAGCCAAAAGGGATTTTTTGTGTTTGCTCTCAAGGACGTTTTAATGAAGATATTCGGTACCGAACCATCTAATCATATTAGAAAATATTAGAATGTGGTGCCATCTTAAACATTTGGAATGGAAACCAATGTTTTGGAGTAAGTGGAGCATAAAGTGATCTAGATCACTGGGCTGTTGTAAGAGCTAAAACTCAGTCAGCCAAGAAGGCT
>JBCAUI010535105.1:0-11102 GCA_038406195.1 Haplosyllis anthogorgicola | reverse complement strand
CATTAATTTTATGGGCGATATTTGTGGATTTAAATTGTAAGTTATTCCCCCAGAGCAGATGCTGGCATGCCATAACCATGCGAAGCACGGGTTCCGCCTAGTTGTAATAACAATAGACATTGTACAATAGTAAATTGAATTGAATTAAATTCTATTAAAACATAAAACATGTATAGTTTCAGCTGTTTACATTCTGGACAAATACAGTTCGACTGAACATTGCAGCTTCCGCGTTACATAGATTTGTATCTAGCCTGAATACTAAATTTCAGTTATTTTGGGTTTATTTGTTCAAATCGTGATTTCTAGGTCATTTAAGTGTTAATAAACTGTCATTAGTTTCTGCCCTTATTCGAATAGAGACTACTCCTCAGCTACGATTAAATTGTAATGCCTTGGTATGTAATCGATTAATTCCTTTCTGTCCTATGGCAGATGTTTCTTTCATGTTATCTAGTAACCTTTTAATGATAGAGGATGATACTTGAGCTACAGGGCTATTGTTTAGTGAACGAGAACTGACCTTATAAAATAAAGTTATGTATAATAATGGTATGAACTGTTCTGATTTCTCCTTAAATTATAGATAGTTATGTAGATATTGAGATGTAATGAAGAGATATTTTCAAGTTATCTAGAAATCTAAATATATTGAATGAATATTTCAGAGTAATAAACAATGATTATTATTTAGTGATTGAATTGCCTGTGAGTAATAATTAACGTCTTTGGTACAGCTCGTCCTTAAAATAAGAGACAAGAAATAATCATATTTAAATAAAATTGTTTTCTTAAATAAATATGCTACATTCTTCAGATAATAGATTCAGATGTGTTTTGTTTGGCTTAATGGTGCTCACCTCGCTATGCTTTTACAGAGAAGTGATTTTAGTAAAATCCTTTAAAGAAATACAGGTTGAATGTCCTACCTTGATTACCTTGATTCGGCTGTTTTGCATGTCTGTAAAGAAAGAAATATTGCATACACGGTACATGGTACTCTTGTAAATTGTCTTGATTGACATCTTTAAGTAAACGTCTATTCCGAAGCGACTCATTTTGCTGACATTGCTAACTCGCACATGCTTTCCTTCGCACCTTGAGTGGGGTCCGATATTAACGAGATCCTTAATGTCACACGTGGGCGTACAAAGAACGTCTACACGAATTTTCTCGGTTCGTTCTTTTCTATGTAATGAGAAAGGTGCCCTTTACAAATTAGGTACAGCAGTCTTACGTCTTTTTCCCCATTGTGTGTGGACGTCTTTGTACCGCAAACGGAAAGCACTGGAAGAGGATTGATTGGAGATGGGAGTTTCTAATTACGAAGGATGGCAAAAAGGAATGTGCACAAGAAAGTCACCGGCTTAGATTGAGCAATACTGCTAATTTATCTACCTTTGCTCCGTCTTAATCAAAGAATATTGATGTCCTTAGAAATGGCATGTCGCTACAGCCCATTATATCATGGCATTGTAGTCAGTTCAGTTGAGCCAAATCACTCAATATAGTTTTAAGGGCGACAAAGTGTATATTAGCAAAGAGCAGAGAGCTAGGTGCTGGTGTTTATATAATAATAACACTGTACACTGTCAAATGTCCCCCTGCCGATTCGGCTGTGGCTTAATACGCTTCTGGGGTGTGCGGTGTGCGTTGGCGTAATCGACTAGAATAACTTCCCCTCGCATTCCCTCAGAAAATTATCAATTCACTTGCAAACGTGTGCATTCGGTAATAATTACAGCGTCAATTGCAAAATATGTCGTTATTGTACAGCGATTGCATTTACTATACAGCTTCTGCCTCTTTTGATATCGTTCTGCTGCTAACTTGCTCAACGACAGTCTAATAAGTAGTCCCTCGACCGAGCCCAAGATGATAAAAAAGTCATGTTCAAAAAACCACAGGCTAAATAAACAGCAACATGAAAAAGCAATACAAGGAAGACAAATACGTTACGATGTAATTACGACTTTGTCATATTCGTTTTGACATAAGAGCATCGTTCATTTGATGTTAAAAGAACAGGAGGCATTGAGAAATTTCCATCTAATTTCCTTGAGGACTAAAAAAAGAAGAGCCATATCCCTTTGATGCTTCATGATTTCGTATTAAAGCCCCAGAACTCTGTAAATAAAGTAACAGGAATTGCCGGGCTTAATTAACCTTCAAAGATTATATGGCAGAACATATGCCAATTTTTGTTGACGTGTGATGCTTGGGTACCTGTTGCTCGCGTAGGCTTCTGCAGCGAATGAAGCAGGGAAAGCGCATGAAAGGGACATAGACTGATAGTAGCAGCTTTATTCGCACCAAGAGAATTGTTTCAGTAAATGAATTGCATCCCAACTTAAGCTGTATGTACGGAAGCTATCTTGTGAATGTACATACGCAGCTCTTGGATTGACGTTTATCGCGAAGAGGTTTATAGATCAAGCAATTATCTCTTGTGAATATTCCGGTGGATATTAAATAACTACACACGTGTAAAGTGACTTTCAAATAGTACGAAATAATTTTTAAATATTACCTGAAAGGTAAGATGGAACTTTTTTCTTTCTTTCGGATTTGCCACGTTTGTGTATGGATTCAGCAATGTGTGTGCAGGCCAAAGACATCCAAGTAACATATGGAAGTACTCAATTTTGTATTAACACCAACTGCACATTTCTCTTGAACGTCATTATTCAATATTTGGCGTTATTTCGATCTAACGTTCTTGTGATCATGTCAGGCTACTTCAAAATTTGTTGGATTTTTGTCACGCCCTGCATGGAAATTAAATTTAAAGAATTAAATTTTAACGACATGTTGTGAATCTTGACCAAATAAAAGATTGTAGTAATTAGTGTAAATTAGTGTAAAGCTCGTGTTGGTGAAGTGAAACATCATAAACGTGAAAAGTGCAGCACATGCTGTTATACCTGCAGGTAAGTGAAATTAAATGTTTAACAGAAGACACTTCTGAAAGATGCGGCCACCACCTACCTTCCCTGTTCCGCTGGTTCATCAACCATTGCCTTCGACAGAAACATGTTCACGTTTATTGCAATTATTGATTTTCTGCCAGGTTTTATGAGCTTGTTGATTTTTTGACGTACACGTATTTACAATTGGTAACATGTCATGCATGGTTTCAAGGTTACCCGCACAGAAACCACTACAAGGCGTTTTGTTGTGTTCCATTCATGTTGATCAAATGTGATCAATGGAGATGAAACACGATTTGGCTGGAATTGAATCTTGGAGTCTATTACTTTCATATTGGATAAATCGTAGTCAATAAGCTGGGCCATCGCGGTAAACAACAAGATACTCATTCCTGATCACAGCTGCTGACTGAATTCTGTATGGGCCACTTAATCACGAATGTGTGTTCAGCTTTCTAAAATATGAATGATTATTGTAGGCTATTTATCTGTTAAACAGAGAAAAGGAAGAAAATGTGAATGAATAACTGTTTTGTTTTGTATGATACACACATGAATCATTCGTGATTTTGTTTCAAACATTCAAATTGAACAGTTACCAGTCGTTGTCTAAAATAGGTTGAAATAATGTGAAGTAATGTGGTGCATTAAATATCGTTTAAAAATTTTAAATCAGGCATATGACAGATGTTTAGGCCTACTTATGTGAATTCATATGAAGAGGCATCATGTATGTGTAATACACCTGCAAGGAAAACGCATTTGCATTATAACTAAAAAGCCTTGTACTTGTAGCAGCCCTTCCCTGAATCCATTATTAAGCTCTTTCTCATTAGAACATCAGCTTAAGACGAATTAAAGCAATAGCCAGATGGCTGTTGTCTCTGTAGGAAATCTTTGTAAATGGATGTTTTTCTCTCCCTCGAGACCTTTTTAGCATTCATTTTTAATTTAAATTTAAGGTCCATTTCTTTCGTTCTGTTTTTGTCAATATGTAATATGTGGTCTGTAGAAAACAGAAGCCCTCTTGGGGGGTTTAAATGGGAATGATAAATCTATTTTTACTTTGGAAGAACAGGTCTTAGTGAAATATAGATGATACATTTCTTTCCTACTTTAAGATCTTTGCATCGAGCTGGAGGTTGTGTGTTAGAAACGCATTGAAATAAGCCTACGGCTAGTGTGTTGACTGTTGGAAGTGTTCTGTATGTAACATATGATTCCCTAACATAAAAGGAACATGTTACTTCAATGTAAAAGAAACCTGCCGTGGAAAGTAGAGGAGGTTGTCTGTGCCTGGCAAGGTACATTTATTGTTTTATGAAGAAGTAACATTTTCATAAATATGATTCAGTAAAAGTGACATTCAGACTTTTAATGATGTGTTCATGTCTGAAGACATTGCGACTTCAAATGACAGTCGAACCAGTGACCTTTTGCTTGTATAAGTAATTTTCTTCGTTGGGGGCACGTAGTGCGATTATACTTTGTGTATTCATTTGGTGCCTTACTGCAATCAGTAAAATAAAGACGTGGAAGGTTCTTAATTCAAAGTCCTCGTTGGCGCAGTGAAATAAATTTGCAATGAAGTTAACACCTGAACTTAGGTAATTACTTAACTTCCAATTTTACTTCAAGAATGTAATTAATTTTAATTTGTACGTAACGCAAGTAGAATTCTCAGGTACCATTAATAATCCGAAGACAGGACACAGCCTTTCTCCCTTGTGTCTGAGTCTGCGGTAAATTAAATTTTATGCTGTATTGACATATAACATCTTACCTGAGTCTAGACAGTTGAAACTACACAATTCGCAGGCAGCGTTTTTATTACAATATTATTAATAAGGCAATTTAGTCCTTTATCAGTAACAATTACAATGATCTTTTAGATTCGAGCTCAGCTTCAAGAATTTTGCAGTAAGATTCTGTTGTAGCAAAGTAAACACTGTCGCCGCCGTAAGAAGAGGGGCTAGATGGAGATTTTTCTCGTAAAATGGTTAAAAACCTTTTTACTACTTTTGAAGATTGTGTTGTGCACACTTTTTATACCTATTAAAATCTCATTTTTTTCGTGTCGAGCAAAATCATTGGAAGCTAACAGTGAAGCTTTATACCATACACGGCGCTTATTTCGGTACTATTATCATTGAAAATAAGAGAACCTTCAGAAGTTCTGATTGCCCGTCTCGTCGTAGAGAATGACATCACAGGATGCGATTTGTCACAATAGAGGCAAACAAAATAGATATAACAACTTATCAAATCATATGGAAGTAATTGCAGTGACAAAATATAAATAGATGAGGATGAAATACGAGATGAAGTGGCAACAAAAGTGGATAATAAGGGATTCATTTCCATTGCACAGCACTCTACTATGATCGTTCTTTATATGGTGAAAATGTATGCTGTTATAATCCTGTCGGGCCCTTTTACGTTCCTTTGGTTCAGTAAAGTAACCATTAGTTCAAACCTTCTTATATTAAATGCTGTGCAATTTCCATTGCACAGCACTCTACTATGATCGCTCTTTATATGGTGAACATGTATGCTGTTATATTCCTGTCGGGCCTTTTTACGTTCCTTTGGTTCAGTAAAGTAACCATTAGTTCAAATCTTCTAAAATTATATGGCGTTTATTATCTCCATATATTTGATCTTTTATGGATGCTGATGTAATTTAATGTGATTTGCTGGTCTTTATTTGAGTCTTCATACCACCAAGAACGATCATAAAAGGCTGTAAACGCTTAAAATAAATTACGCTGGCCTAAAGCTGTTGCAATCCTTTGATAAAGTTTTAAGAAATATTTGGACGTGGCTGAAGTAATATTTGTGCATTGATGTGCATGTTGTAATGTATTGTCCAGAAGACACACAGATGGAATGTTTCATTTAGTTCGTTCTGTTGTCCAATTGTTCATTGACATCGGACCCACTTCAAGTTTGGAAATACATACCCGGAAAAGAATGGAACGTTTGTGACCGCACAGTCAGACATAGACTTAGGCTTCCTTAACGTTAATAAAAGCTTTCCGCCTTGTTACTTCAAAACACACTCGTGCATCAAAGCTACTGTCGCACACCAAGACTTTTTTGCACTCCATTGGCAGATTCATGCACATAGTAGTAGTTTCATCCATTAATACATAAGTAGTACATCCCTTCACTTGTTTACCATTACCACCCGGATGCTTTGCTCACCAACTGGAAAAGTGTCTTTAATGAATTCCACATATTTCACTGCAGGGTTTATGAAGGGTGCTAGAGGAGGATCGACAAGGAGTTACTAGGAGGGATGGCTACAGGTACAGAACGGCCTGTCACACCTAAACTGTCGATATCCTACGATGACGACGACGAAGATGATCAGATGTTAACAACGCAGGAACATCTGAGGAACTTCACTCTGAGGAAACAGACTTCCTACAGGTAGGTCAATGGCCTTACTGCCACTGGTCTGGTGACTTTCAACCCCACAGGTTGTGACTGCTTCACTGGCTGCTTATCTTGAACTAATCATGCGTCGATGCTCATTGAAGAATTGTGTTTTTAACTGATTTCACCAGTCACTTTTCATTAGCGGTTGTAACTGCTTGCATTCAGTGTATGTTGCTGTCTGCTTCGATTCTATGGAGACAAAATGGAGCTGACTCGAAAAAATAAAATAAAATGGAACATCTTAAACAAATAGCGTCTGTTTTATAGCAGTTAATGTGGTAGTATTAGATTGGTGCAAATGCTTCAATAAATTCACGATTTTAACCAGTTTAGAAACACTCCAGACAAGTTCATTGATGAAATTGATTCACTAAGTTTTCTAACACTACAAAAAGTTTGTGAAGTTGTAGAAAGAAAAGTTGAACATGAAAGACAAAGAAGGAGTTGCACGGTAATGTCCTTTGTACACGCAGCAGGGTTACCAGAACAAGGAAATATCCCCAACTATGATAAAGAGCAGCAAAGGCCTTTGCAACAAATATTTCTGTAATTAAGACCTGTCATTCTTCCTCAAAGCGGGGATGTAGTATTCAGATGTCATTACGGTGATCTCGTTATGTTGTGCAAAAAAGTTGCCATCAATGAATGGGAATGTGGATTGTCACTTACACGCAACATTCATTAGGAATCAAAAATGTAATAACGGCGTTGTAGGAAATTCGCAAAACTTTTTATGGTCGCGGAAATGAAGCAACTTTTTGCTGCTCCCAACTTAAAGACGAGACATCACAAAAGGGGGTTAGCAAACGATGACGACGAAGTAAATGAGAAAATGAAAGACGGTATGTTTGTTCTACCACTCTAATTGCCTCTGGGGATTCTCTCTCCCTTTCGCTCTTGTACATAGTCACTAGTGTCTCGTCTACGTGGTGATCATACAAATGCTTATCAAGTAGGCTAATGGTGAGGTCGTGCTTTTTGCAGACGTCAAGCTGGCAAAAGTAACATTCCATAACCACGTTCATAGAGTTCACAACGCCCCTTTCACAAACAAACCCTATGATGACTCGCATCGAAATGGTATGATATGCAGACGTTGGTACTGATTCAGGTCGCAGTCTCGGCTCATATGAGCATCGTTAAAGGACATTACACCACAAGACAAAGTTTATCATCTGTTCATTGATTCGACATTTAGATTATAGAATGTTTTTTCTTCAGAAATGTGTTATCGTAGTTTCAAGAATGATATTTCGAAGTAGGGGTTGGCACCGTACACCGGTGTAATAACCTGACGGCGCGGTGCACCATGGCAATATTTATAAACTGTAAGACCTGCTTGCACCTTGGAGACATAAACTTAGCATAATTATTTTACATCTGTGTTATTTTTCAATGGACATTTGAAATTTTTTTTTCCAGATATTTTTTATTTCAAATATTATTACCAAATAATCCTAAAGTAAACATTGGAGAAATCCTATTAACTTGTGTTTGATGTCTTCTTTAATTAACAGTTAAATATTGCTGAAAAGTAGAGTGGCTTCAAAAGTAATGTTCTAAAACAGTTTATGAAGCTGCTTCATCAGTGTGTACTTGACTTCTGTTTGATGTTTGATCTTTGTTGTGTCAATTACATTGAACTATTATTAAAACATAAGGGATTCCAAGTTTTATGAAGTGGCTTCATAACTTTGATTATATTTTCACTGTGATTTTTGCTAAAAACTGTATCTGATGCTTAAACATGTTGCACTTATGACATTAAAAAACATCCTTCATCATTTATTTACCATGAACCTTGGCAACTACTTTATGTTGACAGTTTGCACTGGTGCACCAGTTTAATACTTCATGGTGCACCGGTGTGGCAAAAAGGTCACGGTGCCAAACCCTAGCGCGAAACAATGTCTTCGTTTGCAGTCTTCAAGGAAGATACAGTTGTGGAAATTAAATGCCCTTTCCCCAATGAAAACTCTGTAAATCATCATTACAAAATTCCTCTGTACTATACAATTCAATTTCTTTGCGAAATGGCAGCCAAAAATGTGCAGTTGGCTCTGTATGCATCATACTCAGATAAAAGTGTTGTGATTCTCCAGCTGAAATTCAAATTGGAAGTATAGAACAAGGTAGTGGAAATTATGAAGGAAATGTATGATAGAGAGGTAATTGAGCTACCTAAGAACAAGGTTAAACACAAAGACGAACTTAAAGTTATTCTTCAAGACTACATAGATGAAAACACAGAGATAGTCACTGAAGTTCCAGTTGTACATGGTAACGAAAGTACAGATGGATTATTTCATGGCAACGATGGATACTTCCTGCCTTGCAAAGTTGAAAGAAAATCCAGGCTGTCCAAATCTTCACTTGCAACACAATTGAGAATATTGTGTCAAAATACCAAGGATCTAATTGCAGAGGCCTATGACTTGGATAGGAGAAAAGCTGCTGAATTGTTGGCATTTATGCTAACAGATACTGAGAGATTACACAATGGTGAGAAACCTAATCAGATGCCAGTAGCCTATGCCTTAAAGGGACACTCAGTGACCAATGATACTCTTTGGTCTATGGTTGACATGGTTCTAAATGCTTGCAAAGACAAAGGTATAAAAATCGTTTGTGATGTGACTGATGGACAATGGTCCAAATTGGCTGTGAGATCTGAGGAGGGCCTGTCGTTAACATGGATACAATACCAAAAGGATGTCTGGAATCAGTTCGGGCATAATAGCAAAGCTACGTGTTTAGACAAACTTACTTCCTATAGCAAGTTACACATTAATGCTCTGGAAGATATGAAACTTTGGCTACATGATTGCAGACTTCCTAGTGAGTTCCAATCTGGTAATTTGAATCTACAAATTCAATTAAAACCGGATAATCACAAGGTTTATGTAGTACAAAGAATGGGCAATCCAGAGTATTGCATACCAATGATACAACACATTTACAGTACTCCAGTAAAATCTGCATGGAATTCAAAAACTACCAAAACTAAGGTCACACAGATTGATCAAGACAATGACTTCAGAAATGTGATAGACATTCTCTCTACTACCTGCAGAAGTCCTTAACAAAGAAGTTAATGCCACTGAAGTCGAAGAAGAATCAAACGATCCAATGCAACCTGACAACAATGAAGATAATGTTCCTGATGATGCTCCACTTGAGGAATCTGACACCGGCAATAATGAGCCTAATGTTCCTCAAGGCAATGTTCCTCCAAATCATACAGGAGAAATGAACATTTTACAAGCTATAGTTGAGGCTCTCAAGGACATGAAGTACAAGAATTCATGGACAAAAAGAAACTTGAATATTCACAATTTGTACAATGAATACCTTTCTACTGCTGCTTCTATCGACAAACATTTTAAAATGGGCGAACTAGATAAAATTGTAAATACTCCAAGGGAAAAATGCCTTTCAAAAAAGGAGATTGAAAGGCTGTCAAGGTGAATGAACTGTGCAAATTATTTGGAGACAAATCAGTTGTCTAAATTCGTAGAAGAGCAAATGTCTCTGTTAAATCATTAGCAGCACAGGCTAAGACTCATATTCTCAAGACTACTAAAACATACTCCGCCGATTTGACACGAATTCCATACAATAAAGGAATCCAATGTACCAGTGTTGCATAAAATAGGTCAATTTGAAAACTCTCAACATGAAAGAATGAAATACATAAATAATCTCTTTACAAACAATTCTTAAGGTAAATGGAAAGGCAATCCTGGTCAATGAAGTGGAACAAATCATTTTGCTTTGCTCTTGGGTATTCCCTGTGATGTCGCAGCTGGGTATACCCCTGACACTTGTGTACATGCATATCCTCACCCTGAATGAATGCATGTTAATTTTAGTCTGGAATGTTATTTTATTTTGTTATTTTGTGCTTCTGTGTTTTAACTGTCATGGCTATACTAACATCAAACATCTCAGAAGTGGCTTTTTATCAATATCCAATAATTTGGCAGATATCAAAATGGGGATTTAATCATACATAAAGACAGCACTTGGTGTACATGAATTTGACAAAGGGGGGCTGAAAGGAATTGGTGATATATTATTTTTGATACTCACTTTTTCTTGCATTGTGAAAGGATTTGTCAAAAGTTCATTCCATGTAAATTAGTAGTAAGAAATACTGCATTTTTGAGCAAAATTGGGGAAAAAACACTGAAGGTTTACTTATATAGAAATGACTTTTACTGCTTGTCAATGCGCTTGAGGCACTGATTACCACATTAAATGCTTTGGTACTCACATTCTACACAGAGTTGAAACATTTCAGCCCAGATATGGCTTTTTAGTAATATAATCTTTCATATTGACTGCCTTCCGAAGCAATACTGCATGCATTTCAAGTCACCTTAAGGCCACTGACCATTTTCAAATCACTTTGTTGTCGCGACCACTTGGAATAGTCGACTGATTACCGGTAGTCGAGTTTTCAATACAAGTTAACAGATTATATTGGCAGTCAACTAGACATCACACATCACTGCTTTCAATTCAATGAAATTATAGTTGTTAGTCCGTCTGTCCCTTGTCCCGCGAGTCTTGTGATCTCAGTGAAGTAGTACATGCGAGCAAAGTACCCATAGGCTGGTCAGTGCACTTGTGTTGGCACCGAGCCAATTACACTCCTCCCCGGATATATCGATATCGCTTATATCGATATCCTGCTTATATCGATACCTTTTTTCCGCACCAAAT
>JBCAUI010535094.1:0-11102 GCA_038406195.1 Haplosyllis anthogorgicola | reverse complement strand
TTGCTAGGCTTTGAGATAGGACATAGGTGCATATGTGTGTAAGATATGAAGTCTCTATGATCAATAGTGTGCTCAGGACAGCTGTGCACAGACGATGACGACAACGACAACGACGACAATGACGGACGACGGACAATTCATGATTCTATAGGTTCTTTGGCAATTATGCCAAATGAGCTAAAAACTGCAGCTACTATCAGGAAGAGCTGCATATGTCACAACACTGATAATCCGACTCTGTGTTTGTACGGCGGTCGATGGTATTACGATGAACTTGAACCCCAGAAACATTCGAGAAGCAAAGCGATTGAAGTGCATTAGCTCTTTTTCGTGTCAATACTTCAAAAATTTCATGTGAATGCTTCAAAAATTTAATTATACCCCAAAAGGACAAGTGAAACCCCAGTGTAACCGCACTGGTCAAACGGGGGTACACATTTCGTTCTCGTGTCGGCTTCAGGATATTAATATAGTTATGTATTACAACGAAAGAAGTCACAAATCTGTGCAGACCCTGCATCGAGCAAATTTGAAATGTAAGTCAGCATTCTGTTTCTGGGCACTTCAGCGATCTTAATGATATAATGTGCAACCAAAATGCAATTAAAAAGGCCTAAACCGCATCAAAATCAAACCCAAAGGTCTAAATCTACACAACTCTATTCTTCATTTATTGAAGCCAAAACTAAAATGGCGCTAAAGGTCCCATGGCGAAAACAGACATCGAAAATCTCAACATTCATACATTCGGGTTTCAACTAAATTGGTACAGCAGCATGTGACTGACACAGATTTTGTTTGTCTAATTAGCCTAATTATACAAGAAAAATTCTTACTAATACTTGTTATTTTACCAATAATAGAATGAATTTTCTTGCCCAATTAGGCTAAGTATCCTCGTTAGTCTGGCAAAAATAAATAGCAAAAATTCTAGTGTCTCAATGCACTTCCCATAAATAGCAAATTATCACCTTGTCAAAATTACCAATCACACATAATCTCGATTTTCTAAACTCTGTTTTAAATACTTTCGTGGCTCGTGGGTCTGTGCGTCGTTTTCTTGTCTCATATTTGCTACACAGATACGCGTGTCTTCATTTAAAGTGTACAACACAATCAATGGTTAAAAAATTCCAACACTCGCACTTCTGACAGACGGCACACAGAGGAGCCCCCAGGATGGGCAGAGGGAGTGCGGAGAAGAATACAGCTCCTCACCTGGCCTTGCACCCAAGCTTCTCTGATCCCCTATCACAACCAAGATCAAACACTATAACCAGATTGTCAATCAATTTTATCCTAAGCCCCTACTCCCTCTGTCAGCTGATATCTAAACCTAATTTGAAATGGCTGCATGAAGCACTGACTGCCACTACCAATTCTTATCTGTCTCCCTAGTGCGCTTCCTTTCCACTCGTTACGTCCTTTTTGCACCATTGCCCTTTTTGGCAGCATGTACAAAAATGTACATGTTAAACGGCAAGAAAATAACAGAAATAAAATACTTTGCTCTTTTCGTGTGATAGAGGCAACCTCCTTAAAAGGATAAAACGAGATAACTAAGTTACCTTTATTTTTAAGGTGTTAGCATTTCAATTGGCAACATTTCATCATGCATTTATTTACAAGTGATGAAGCGCATATAAAATGTCTTTACTCTGGTGACATTGATGACATTTTAACGACAAATATTTTGCAATGAAAGGCGCCACTGACATGTAAAGAAGCGGGTTCCGGGAAAGGGATAAGAGGTGCTCGATTTGACCTCGGCTAGCTTGCTCTAATGGCTATTCAATTGTATCAGCATTAAATGTGCGAGGCCCGTGATTCACTGGTCGGGAAGTGATACGGCTCCGGTTAAACTGACGAAGTGTGGGTCCTGTAGTTCTCATTGGCGGATCTAGAGGGGGGGCGCGAGAGGCGCACCCCCCTCCCCCTACGGGCCAAAATTTCTTCATTTTCATGCAGTTTTTGGGTATTTTTACGCTAAAATCAGGTACAAATTGGGGCGCCCGAAGGTTGGCGCCCCCCCTACGAGAAATCCTGGATCCGCCACTGGTTCTAGCGGCCTAATGCAGTTGTACGGACATCGGTTCATGGTTTCGTAGTAAAGCTGTCCTTTTCTTTGCTGACGACTAAATAACATTGAGCTTTTACAAGACACTGGCCTGACAATGACTTGTTAGCAATGCTTGAATGATCTGCTTTAGGATGCATCACTCTTGCTCCCCACTATGCTTGTACCCTGGAATGGGAATGCTCAATTGGGGCATATTGCACGTCCCTTAGTACTGCAGCTTTTATTGAGGGCCAGTTTTTGGCTGCCTGTGGCCTTCAGGCATCACTACCTGTCTGTAGGAACTGCTCTTGTGGGCAGGGGACAGGGAGATGGAAGGCAAGTCGTCGAGGAGCTTTACATAAATGCTTGTGGCGCAGCTGTTTTTCAACTTGTAAAACATTTCGTGTCATGTTCATTTGAAAGCTGTGTTTCAGAATCAGATAGATTTTATCTCTTAGTTTTTGCAATGCCAGTTTGTAACAGATCTGTGTACTATTGCTTCTTTTCTCCGGATTCGTTTCTTTTGCATTGAGAAATTCACTCCTCCCCTCCCCTGGATCTGTCACAGAACTGTTTCTGATCCACCACAATCCTTTGCTTGCTGCCACCTGGTCCCTCCTGCAGCCAGCCTGCCTACTGCAGGCACACTACTACTCCTACGGTACTACCATTGCAGATGACTGCAGGCCTGCTGGGGGAAAGACAATCAATACCCACTGTCACTATCTCCACTTTAATATCTGCACACTGAATAGACAGCAATACATCCCAGCCAAAAACCTCAGTCTCAATTCCCCCTATCTCCTACTCCAAAATATTATAACCATCCACAAAACACCTAAAATAAACAATTTAAACACTGTGTTGACCACAGTCATCTATTTCACCTAAAATGTCATTTCAGCGGCTGATTATTTGTAAATTGCGGCAAATTTGTATTGTACCATTAGCATGATCAATCCTGTTATTCGTTACATCTCAAACATCTAATGAAGATAGTTCACTGAAAAATAGAGCGATTTCTACTTAAGTCGGTTGAAGTATCCAGCATTGTTTAACGTCCCAGGCAAGTGTAAATTGGTCTCAGAATAACGCTTATTTCCTTGGATTTTATAATCACTCGCCCAAAAGATACAGATTCACTGACACATGCCCATACACGATACAATCATTTGTCTGTTGAGTAAGAACTGTAACGGTCCTTTACTTGAAACAAATGAACCTGAAAGTCATTGGATTGTGCCTGTACTTGACATCTTTTCCCGTTTACTACAACTGCTCTTTCAGATGGGTCATTACTGTTATAATGGCTTTCAGCGGTGTACATGGTACTATTGCTATCTGAAATACTGGTGCAACCAATGATAAGCAGTCAGTACTCAATACTCCCTAAGTATGGACAACCATTCCAAAGTAGTTTACGTCATTCACAGTGTCTTACGGACAATATTAGGATCAGCGGTGTGCTCAACATCTGCAGCTGCGTATGGATGTTGTACTTTGGGCTTGTTGGTGTAGCTGATGATATCTGGTACTGTTTGCTAAAGACAAATGGAGGAGAACCGGGAATGATTGTGCACTACAAAACTGTCACTGTCACCTGACACGATTGCCTTCTAGCAAAAACCATTCCCTATTTGCACAATTTCAAATTATTGGCTCAATGATCTATGATTTCAGCTCGGGATGCATGTATTCACACCAAGTTTATTGGTACCGATGCCTTTTGCCGTTACAAACCGTTTCCCAAATCCATGCTTTATATCTGAAAGAACAATTGGTCAATTCTTAAATAAAATTATTTCTGCGGGAATTGAATGCTTTGATAGGTGGGTAACGGTAGATGGCTGTGTTAGTACCTGAAGGTAACATGTCGGGTACTGAAACGTTACGATCATTGTCCAGACCGTATCATTTTGTAAGGTTGCACCAAAATCGTTGAGAAACTATTTAATGTGATGTATAAACTTGAATTTTGTTTCACTTTCGCATGGTCAAGATACCAATTGTTTATTTATTAGGCTACTTTTCGCGTTAGGCTTCCATCTATGCAATACATATCATTTTATTTGCAAATTGACCAAGAAATCGCTTTGCGCTAAAACTTTCACTTCCCAAAGTGGACTCCACCAAAATTGTCTGTAACACATAGAAGTCAGGAAACAGGTGGTCGCAAATGACAGGTTTTACTAAAGACGTCAATATAAATCACCTATTGAATACAAGCAAGTTGTCAAAAGAAAAATGATAGGTCTTGAAAATAAAAAAAGCACTGCAGTAGACCTATATGTGAGGACATGGCATTTACTGTTTAGCCCCTGGCGATTACTCGAAATTGAACTAATCTTGCAGAAAAAGTACCTATCAATCAATGCAATAAGCATATTGATCATTTCCTTTATACGGGCAAAGAAGGCTAACTCCTCAAAACTAGTGGTCCTGGCTTAGGTAATAATATCAGGATGATGAGACTGAGTGGAGAAGCTGTCATGACACGCTATCAAACATGCGAGGCAACCAAAGTATGTACAAGGGCGCTTATCCTCAACACCTCTTAACAGAAAACACTGCCACCGGCGCACCTTCTCAATTCCTACTTTTATTCCTACCTTTCTTGACTGAAAGAAAAGAAGTGTATCGAATATGTTTCTACAGTATATTGTGCATCGAAGGGTAATTTTTGTCGGACACTAAGGCTCAACTTGTTAGTGGAAGGAACGTTGTCAACTAACTACCCTTTTCACCGGTAAAGTATCCTCTACTACCCAACACGATGTAAAATATAACCTTGAAATCGAATTTTAAAAAAATAATATGTACAGATAGGTCAAAATGTGGGTAAGGTGGTCAGGGTATACAGGAACTACTTCTACATCCTAGAGTTGGGGCACTCCTGTTCCCTACATTGTTGTAATATCGCTAATTTAATTTCCAATAATTCGGGAACTCTTCCATTTCAATATTTGAGTAATTGGAACATGCACACACACTCTCCTGTGCAGCAACTAAATCATTGTAATGAATATTCATGATTGCGCCTTGAGCAATGCAGCTGCAATCCCAGCTTCTACCTTCAGTGAGTTACAGGCAGCTGAGATGGTCACACCTATATCTGTAGCATTCTTGTAAATAAATTAGTTGTGTGCAACCGGATTGTTTGTCTCCTTTCCAATTGAAATAAGTTCGCGGTTGGAAACTTCCATGCCCAATGGAAACTTCGTCATATTCTATTTATGCTACATAACCATCTACATGTTCTCAGATTTCAGTTCTGCAAAGCCGACTTGGTGTTATTACTGTTATTACTGTTATGGTGTTGTCTCGTTCTCTCGTGCCTTAGCTGCTACCTATGTAACTGTCATCACATATTTTCGGATTGTCGCAACGGAGGATGACATACATCAGTTCTGGTACCATAGGTTATCTACAGCTTAGAATTCCTTTCTTTTATCTTTTGTTCTGAATGTTTCATTCATTCATTGAAAGGAATTTTAGGAGCTTTAATATAATTTAGACTAATTTAGCTCTTTAATTGTAATTCCTTCTAAAACAATTATAAAATATTCTATTTTACATTACATTTAGAATGTGTTAGTGTTTTACCCTGGAACTCTATTGTTCTCAAACATTCTTAATGCGGTAGATTTTTAACAAGCTGATTTGTATCAACATCAGGCAAAAGTGAAAACGTTTTCAGTGACTATTCATAAAGCTAAAATGTCAAATGTACTTGTACACGTAAACTTCAAAGGCAAAATTTTATTTTAAACAGCATAGATGCCATTATTCGGAATTGTGCATGAAATGTAAAAAGGAAATTGCGCTTTGAATACAAATGATATTAAGGCAATCTACTGGGATTTCGTAACGTAATAGCCCCCATATCTTCATGTCTATCAATTCACTTTACAGATAGGCTGATCATCAAACCACTCGAAGCATGGTTTTATTGCAAGGGAAATTACTGTGGGTTTAATACACCATAAACCTATGTAATGTGTTAGGTAAAAGTTACATTAAAGTCACATCGGACTCCTAATGGGAAGGCATTTGGCAGTGGAGAAGAAAATGTTCATTATTTTTGCAACAATGCATTCTTAAACATTAACTGAATCCTACTATACTAACACCCAGATCAGACGGATTTTGGCCTAACGCATTCCTTTCGGCCTAACGCGGGTCACCAAGTGCACATGTCAGCGGGCTATGTAGGTGACTGGCAGTTGAACGAGGTAGGTAGAAGAGCTGGGTTTCCCAGCGGGAGGGCCTAGTTAAAGTCAGTAATGGCGTCAGTGCACGGAATGCGTATCAGAAGTTCAGCAATATCGCATCAAAAGCACAGCATGAAATTCTTTCGTTCTCTCCTTTGTTCTCTTCGTTTTCAAAATGATACGATTTTTGTGTCCGGACACACAAACAAGAGTGCGAAGGAGGCTGAAAAAAGCTAACCCATTTTCCAGCCCTCAACCCGCATCTCGTACAGAATGCGTTTGTCGGTTTATTCTCCTGTGCCAGCCTAACAAATGGAATTGTTCTCTTTTTTTACTGTTTGCATCATTAACATGAAAATTTATTCATGAAAATCACACTTTTCTTATTTTTCCCATTTTTGAAATGAGAATCATGTCAAGAATTAAGAATACCCAAAGGCTATTTCACAAGTATTGTAATCTACATCAATAGACCTAGGTGATGTGATGTTCACAAATGTGTAGGATATTTGTTGATACTGCTATCGTCGTCCATGATTTTGCTGATTATTGTTTGTCGCCTCTGCGATACCGATGACGTCTTTAATCACAAAAGTTCATGTTTTCTTTACGAAGAAACGTTAAAACACAGTTTTCTAAATTATACGGTACTCCTGTTGTTTGGTACATCTTGCAAGTAGCGCTCAGCATGACTTCCGGACAAGCCAAATTTAATCCAATAGTGAATTTAGAAATATTAGTGAAACAACCCTTCAGGCTGCAATGCCTCACCTGCAGCTTCCGATGCCCAATGTTCTCACTTGGCGTCCATCATCCATTGAGTAAGGCTTTTTTTATTTAATTGTTTGGATTACATTTTCCGCCGCACTTTGAAATCGGAATTTTAAAAAAAAACTCATTTGAGGTTGAAACATGTTGTGCACGGCAAGATTTTTGCACCGTAATGAGTTTCATCATGAGATGATTGAGAGATATTAAATATTTTATCGATATTTATAAACAGTTTGGCTTTCTTGGGACCAAGTTCAATTTTTATTTTTATTTTATTCCTGATTGTCGCACTTTGAAAATCCTGAAAGTGCAATGTAATCCAAATGATTAAAAAAAAAGGCCTTATTTCACAATGGAAATGTTTGCATTTTAGAAATTATCTGTACACGTTTTCAGATGAGCTACCGCCACATGCCGGTAAACACACATCAAGTGTGTGAAGGATGAAATATTGATATTATACAATTGATCTATATTTAAATTTCGAACTAGTTTGAATGAAGTTTCTATATTTAAATAAGAGGGAAAAATTCGGTGATCCCTAAAAGAATTGAAAATTAGGTCAGTCCTGTCAATATTTTTAAGGAATCGGTCATTAAAGTTCTTGTTCATGTGGAGGTGCACATTTGAAATTATGCGTATTGCTTCAGAAATACATGTAACCTGGTTATAGTCGAATATTTGAAAAGAATTTCGTCAATTGCGCCCCCTGGATCCGCCAATGTATGTTCGGTTCAGGGTGTTCCCACATAAACCTACTTTTTATAATTTTGTTGAGAGAATTAGGTTGACCATGTAAATTGCTTACTGATATTTTATTTATAAATATTTCCACAAAATGGACTTGGCAACGTTGCATCAGAGAATGTAGCTGCATATATCTGTGTAACGGTAACACACCTTGTATTCCATATGCTTCATTAAACCACTGTGCTGTGTTACATTACTGTATATTTTCTGCTCCACATTCTTTACATCTCCTCCTAAATGCAGGCTCTTTAATCGATAACGGGTTACATGGGTGCATTTCTTTCTCAATTCACTGTAACGTTGGTAGTATTAACGTTAAAGTGGGGAAAATTAATTTGTAAACGGCCTTGAGATTTATGTATCTGTATTTTCAAATGCGCCGCCCCTTGCGGTTGTCTATTTCTGTTTCACTGCAGAACCTTGGACGTAAAGTGGTCTTAAGTAATTGCATTTCGAGAATACAGCTTTAGATGTCCAGTGTGGTAATCACTGACCAAATACTGGTCTTTTTTTTTCTTTAGAAAAGAAGTGGCAACTGTCTATTCTGAAGTGTTGCCATTCTGTCAATTTTCCATTCAGGCAAAGCTCAGGGCTACAGACCACGTACATGAATGGCGTCTTTAGGTTAGTCTACCTGTAGTAATTCCAGCGAAAGGACTTCCCCGACTTTCCTCGTTATGCCTTTTGCGCAATTCAGAACATGATTTAGAGAGCAGCTTCCATTTATTTTACGGGAACCATGAAAGAGATTGTTCCGTATGTTTCTGCTAATTTTGCCTCGCACAGGTAAAACATTTATGTTGCTTTTATGAGTAGTATTTGAAAAAGAGATTGTGCTTCCGTAACAGGTTATTTATTTCTGTATGCCACCCAGGTGGGGATGAACAAATATCAGTCAACCTCAGTTTCACCATGTCAAGGGGTAAAATTGGCACCTGGCTGCTGTGAAGAGGATATGCCTGGCATTAACACCATATGGGACAAAACATTTCCCCGTCACTTCAAGGGAAGGGCTCGTGACAGTGTTGTAGGAATTTTGGCAACAATTAAAGTTGCTGGAGTAGACAGCAAATGTTTAGGGTACATTGTCAGTCCTTCAAAAAAACCCAAAAAAACAAACTGGTCGTCCTGGCGGTTTACAAGCTAAACAATCAAGGTTATCCCGCAGAGAACTCGCCCAACATAGTAGGCCATCACCTCGAATGATTAGAACAGGGACAACCTACATCCCGCTCAGGCACTGCGCACTGGGTCCTAGCCTCAATATTAGCTGGTACAAATTTTGCACTTTTAGGCTTTAATTCTACTGAAATTTGTGCAACAAATCTCCGGTCGGTGACAAGCAGTGATGACCTTCCATTCGGCCACCACAGAATGGACACGGATTATTCCATTTCATATAATAGATCGTGCGTTCAGTAGAAAGAAAACAGTTTTTGGGGTTTTTTTTTTAAACATTGATTGAAAGAAAGAGAAGTTCATAAAGCAGTTTCCAGCCACACATTGTTCTTAAAGAGCCGGCGAAACATGGTTTTTGAGTACTAACCCTAGTCATTATGATAAATATTGCGAAAAATTAACATTTACAGACTACTATGTGGTGGTGATGACTGACTAAAAAGAAAAATTGCTTTAACATCCAGCTAAATCGTATTTATTAATATTATTTTTCCGACCTTTGAATAAATTTACTGCAACAATATTAATTTTGTCGCATGCTGTTGCATATTATAGTGATCAATATTTGATCATAAAAGTCATGTGTATATTTCAAACCTGTTGTCTTTCGAGCTTGGCCGAATGTTGCAACGTCGAGGCTGCTGTGTAATTATTTTTCTGACGTTTTAATACGGAGATACCGTCGTCTTTTGCGCATTTTGGGCGAATATGGTGCTATTGGACATAGTTATATCTAGCTTGTTGGGATCGGCGATATTAGAACTTGTTTTACTGGCCATGGCGTCAAACTTCTACATAACGTGTGAGTACCATGGTGTAACATTGTAATGTATCGTTTTTACGTCGGCGTTGAGTCGGTGTCACGTCATCGTACACATCCTGGTTTATGCCTGAATATTCAAAATTGCAGACTGATGTCAAAACACAGATCCACGAAAATGTGTGTACTGGATATCGTTGGCTGGGTACGAAAATAGTCGTTTATATAATGCCAAATTGTCAATCAATAGATGGAGGATTAGCGCAGGGCTAATGTGTTGACTGTGGTGAAAAACACACTAGGGGTTTTTTTTGCAGCCAGTCACTAGGTTCCAGCACATTGGCGCAAGCTATGCAGATTTAAAGTGGCATTGCAAACCTGAACATAAACAACACTGTCCACTGCGATTCCCCCTCTCAATTCTCAGACTCACTTTTTCTCAGGGGATCGGAATTTACAAGTCTCACATTTGTAGACTGCGTCAGGATCTTGTTGATCATACTGTGCAGACATAAGATTTTACTTTTCTCGCATTGGGGTAAAATTGGCACTGGACTGCTGTTTCGTATTTTACATTTATGGTAACTCAAAGGTGTGAATTTGTTTATACGCTCAAGAGTAGTCAGTTGTTAATTATCGCATATTACTCTGAATATTGATTTTCATTTTTATGATAAAAACATCTGTTTCAATTCTCCCCGACATATATTGAACGTTTAGCCATATTGACATTCTATGTTGTTGTGGAAAATAGGTTCATTTTGTTTGAACTCACGAATACACATATCGCATTACCGTCAAATAATTACCGTATTATCTTCAATTGTGGTCTGTAGAGCGCAGACAATTTGAAAAAAAAAACCCAACAAACTTTTGTTACAATATTAAATTGTCAGATATTTGCAGAAAATGTGTGTGTAGAAACTAACTCGAAAAAGATAAAACTTGAACTACTAGTTTACGGCTCTAGAATAATTAGTATTAGTTAACTACCTTTGTTATTTCCAAAAAATATAAGTGTGTCGGCTATCGAGTTGACGAATTTTTGCACTTAGGTACCGGTATCCGAAATATTACTTTAGCAAGTGTACCTTGTTTTGCATATTCATTGCATAGAGTCCTTGCTTAGGGAAATTACATTTTATGTTTACAGTAGACCGTATTGACGTGCGTTTGTTTGGAGTGGTAGAATCTGACCAGACACCCGGGGGATCGAAGCTGGCTCGTAAATATAGTTCCATCAGAGATTGGGATGTCTGTGCACTGGGATGTGAGAAGCATTAGCATAACATGAATAATTCGAGATGATTAACCCGGCCTACCGGTAGGTGGCCGGGTTCCTTTGGCGATAGCCGAGTTCTGTGACGTGAAT
>JBCAUI010535083.1:0-11104 GCA_038406195.1 Haplosyllis anthogorgicola | reverse complement strand
GGTGTGGGGTGTTGGCTGCTTGAAAGGCTATTTGAGTGGGAGATATCAAATATCAAACAAATATTCAATAGTTAGCTTATATTTCATATTTCTCATATTTCCTTCCTTTGTTCAGATCAGTTAGATCGGTCAGATCGGTCAAATGCGTGAGATCTGTTAGATTGGTTGGGACGTGAAATGGTGTGTGGTCAGTGGCTGCTTGAAGTGGCTGAGGAGCAGCCTGGTATTAAGTGGGGTAAGACGGAAGTTGATTTAAGGGGAGTGAGGGAAGTGGGGTGTTGACCGCTTAAAAGGCGATTTGAGTGGGAAATAAGGACCCTTAAGTGGAAGGCTGGCTGGCACCGGGGAGGATAATCCAGCATGGGGCATCCCGTGCTGGATTATCTGGGGGGGGTATGGTGGGTACACCCAAAACCCGTGCTGGTTTCTCCAGGGAGGTAAGTTTTGAGGGGAGGATAGTTGAGCACGTTACACCGGTATGAAATGAATACGTATTGTGCAGCTTACGAAGCAAGATATTCAAATGTGTAACAACAAAGTACATGTAAGGTTTACATAATTTTCAGACACTGAAGGCTGAGTTTGACCATCATGATAACCTCCTGAAGGAACTTGAAGCCCAAGTGGATAGTTACAACGAAAAGGGCAACAGTGAAGCGGCAAGCAGACTTCAACAACAGATATCTCTACTCAAGGTAAGAAAGTTTCCAATTATTAAACTTCTACCCTATAGCACTAAATGCATTTTACAGAGAATTAAATGATTAGTGAGTCTAATGTGCTGACATTGGATCGTGCTGTGTGTATTGACTGAGTGCGGACTTGTGAGGAACCAACAACTACATGGTTACAGTAGCTGTCGCAGTTGCGTAAGGAATGCAAATTTAGGCGGTGTTACTAACCAGAGTTACAGTCAGCAATGACGCAATGTACACAGATCTATGTAATTCGCCACTCAAGCAGACAAAAAGAACAGGATCATGGCCAGGTTGTTTCTCATATGTTAATAAATAATGGAATGGAGTGGAAAAATATTATTCATATTTATGCGATTTAAATCCTGAAATTGTACCATCAGAACGAAAACTATTCTAAAAATTTGGATTCCCTTTTTAAATTAACGATTCTGTTAACGAGTAACTGCGTAGACGGTCATCATATCTGTAGTTCAGTTGGTTAAATAACTATTGAATAAATTAGGGTCACATACATTGCATTTCAGATTGTAGTTCGTTTCGAAGCACAGCTGTGCCCTATATATTTCTATTACATCAATTTATTTGTAATTTGATTTATAGCTAGTTGTAAACGAGTACTTTCTATTCGTTTTATAAATGGCATTACGAGCATTTTATATTGATCTATGAAGGCTTGTGTTATGAAGGACCAATGATCATTAGTTATGTTTTGCTGTCATTTCGGCTCATCTGCCGAAGTGATGTATTAGAAGGGGGAGCAAAACACCAGTCTCGTAGCGATTTATTTTAACACCGTTTCGTAACTGTTTAACACCAGATATGGTTATGGATTTAACAGTTTAATTTTAGTTGGAACGTTTTTCACCCCCAAAAAATTAGCAGCATTGCAATAAAGTCAACATGACTAAGCCAGCTGATAACAAAAACGGTTAAAGTCATGAACGTATTTTTCGCTTGAAATAAAATACATGATTAACACACGAAGTGCATTTAATTAAACTACACGGTAAAGATCGCTTCCAAGTACGTTTACAGGTGTATTGACATGTCGTTCAATGCAGAAATTTTCAAGTTTATATTTCTTGACCTCTATTTCAAAACGTAGATAAGTCTGCAACATGGAGATCCACCCCTTAGCGTGAAAGTTATCCTTTAAATTAAGGTTTTATGCCTTATGTTCTCCAAAGTAGTGTTTTTATACAAGAATTGCAGATCGAGGTCCATTTTTGGGGCCACAGGCACGCTTTGTTTCGGACCTAGAGTGACTCTGCCCATGAGTTTCAATGCCAGGATGGATCTGTCGCTGGCATGCTTGCTTACAAGACGCGCAGTTCTCAATTAAATAATTTGGCAATTCTTTACCGATGATCAAACCGATGAGGTGTAATTATAGATATAAAAATGTCTTTTGTATCGTTGTCGTCGAACAATCAGTAATGTAGGAACATTTTACAAAATGTGACTGGTACAGACGTTTGTGTGACTGTTGAAAGCGTTAATGTCATTGTCCCTTTAAGATTCCGTACCTTTAAGTTTCTTTGTTAACTTACGAATTAAGAGCGTAAAATTCAGTACGTTTTTTCATCACTCCAGTTTTTGCCTCAGAGTTAAAAGAGTTTTATGCACATCAAGATTCTTACCAGTGACGAATTATGTTAGAATTTATGCACAGCGCTGTCAGTGGGCGTGATTGAGGTGTTGTTTATAATTGCAACTTGTCACAGGGCAACAACCATCTAATATTTAGTTGTCAAAGACGCATAACAACCTTCGTAATGAGGGTGTCTCATCGATACAGTGTTACTTAAAAAGGCTCATTCCCGACAGAGCAAACTTCGACAAACTATTTTCATTTGTTGGGTTACGTTTCAATGGAGGAAATATTTTAGAGCGACGATTTGAAAAAAAAATTAAAGACAAAAGTTAACTTTGCTGTGTATTTTTGATTAAAATTCACAAAATTCACACATGATTCTCTGCACAGTTTTAAGCCATGCAATGAAAAGTTAAGAATTTTGGTAATTTTGGCTCCAATTCATTTTTTTTACCATTCTTGAGAAACGTAATCCAACGAAATGTGACCAACTTTGTTGCGTAATGACGCAAACAAGCGCAAACTTTGTAGTTTCCCATATGTTCGTGACATAACAAAACCCGTAAGTCGATCCTTAAAAACGCAAGCAGTGTGTAAACCGCCGATAGTCGCAGTAATAAAACTTATGAAGCTAATAACGGCATTGAATGCTACAGAAAGACCACAAAGATTGTACGGGGACCAAAGTAATCGCCAAAACCATTTTGTGATTGAAGGATAGACATGCTGTAATCAATACATGAACAACTATCAAGTCGCCCGGTAATTGGATGTTGTACAGAAAAAGCACTACGGCCCAATTGACAATCTAATTTGGTGGCATTCATCTCTGGGCAACTTTTACATTTAATTCATGTGAAGAGGGGAAGGGATGTTGTTAAGCATTAAGAATATATGGTGTATCGAGTCCTTTTGCTATGGCTATTTTCGCATTACAAATTACTTCTTCGGCTAAAACTGTCAGTCTTAAATAATTGTCAATACTTTCCATGAAGTTCTGTGGAATCCTTATTTTTCCACTATCATCACCAGGGCACGTATAGAAATACGCCACATGAAAGAATTTCAGTTTCTCTGGCATCTAAACTTCATGGAATAAAATATAAATGTGTATCATTGAAAGGCTAACAACCTTCCAAGTGAAATGCGATCAATGACTATCAAATTATTCCGCCCTGGCATTAATTCGAAAGATAATATGTAAATGACTAATTTCGATATTCAGAGAAATTTTTACCATAAAAAGCGCAAATCACCAATAATTTTCCCAAAGCTTTCCTTATATTGATGATAATTTTGAAAACTAATTATGTAATTAATCTGTTATTTTGCTAATTACAGAAACACTACGCCGAAGTGATGGCAAAGTTCCGCAAGTTCCAGCGGCCGGTAGATTTCGAGCCTAAGCTGACGCACGTGAAGCGAATACTGGATGAGATAGACGAACGGATGCATCTGATTGAAGTCCGGAGTGACGATCCGGAGACACTCCAGTCTCAGCAAGAAACATGTATGGTAAGTTGTAGAATAATGATCTGGTTTTTTTATACGTGCGTAATTTCTTCACGTAAGAGATTTGTTTTAAAACGAAAGAGGCCTTTTGAGTTTAAGAATTCATAATTTAATTACTCTGCAGTCATCTCCAGTTCGAAACAGAGGGCCCACAGAATGTACTTCGATTCACAAAAATGAGTAAAAAATTTCAACTCTACAGTCAGCAAGATAGTTTTCCATCAAGTCAAGTAATATGCAATGAATTGAATGAGCACAAAGATGAACGTCAACGTATGCAGTCATGTCATACTACAGACATTTATTATTCTGAAGTTAGAATTAGACAGTTGCATCATACATGAAACCTATTTAATCGCCACTGGGTATAAATTCCGAACTGTTTGTGTATGGATGGTAAACGTGATGTATTACTGGTGCTAAGTCATTACCTAATCAGTTACCATTGCAATAATAAGCAAGTAATAGTTCCTGAATGGGCATCTTAAAACCATCTCAATTGACCAACTAGACACAAAACAAAAACAAAGCAGCGAAATGACTTATTTACATGTTTAAAACAGTTAGTTGGTCCCAACCTGCAAGGACGCAAACAGAAGCAATAAGTAATGTACGGCCTTATTTTCCGCTCATATTTGTGAGCCTCGGTAGGGCCATCAAGTGATTATGAGTTTATGTGAGGTTATTCCTATATCATCATGAGACACGGAATACATTCATTGACTGTGAACCGCGGCCGCCTCCAGTCGCACCGTTATTATGCAACGTCCAGCTGCTGTTTTCTGTATCAAGTATCTGGAGAGGTGTGATTACAATTTTTTAAGTTGCCGCAGTATTCAACTAGACAGAATGGTGAACAGAATTACCTGAAATGAAACGGGAGAAATACCCTCTGTGGTGGTTGTTTCCTATGCTGAAGTTATTGTGGGCTATTACTTAGGATGTCTTATTATCAGTAATGATTCTAGCTGTAAGAAGACAATTTTAACGCATGTAGTCTGTGCGTTCCATCTTTAAAGCTGTTTTTAATGAAGCAGTTTTAACTGTGAAGTATTTCGTCTATGGCAAAAATATTCTGCTAACACCATTACATTCACGCATCACTAAGAACGTAAATTTAAAATTTTTTAACAGAAATTTTACAAGACAATGAGTGAAATCAAGCCTGAAGTTGAGTACGTGATCAAGAACGGTCGTCAAGTGGTTGAGAAGAAACAAGTGGATTTTCCAGATAAACTTAGTGCACAACTCGACGCGATCAAACAACAGTACAACGATCTTGGAGCTTCGGTAGGATTTGTTCTGGTGTTACTTGTTTCGAAAATGAGTAGTATTTCCTTTCCTGTATGAAGTATCACCTTATTAACGTTCGATAACAGTTTTAATTTCATAAGTGTACCTGACAATGGATATGTATACTTTTTGAAAATGGTGAGACGAACCGTATAAAAGGCAAAGCATTGTTAAGGGTATTTTTTCCAGCTAGATCTGTTGACATTAACAAATAACCTTATGTACAGTTTTAACGTCGTAAATGTGCACTCCTCCATGGTACAGCAGGGATAGTAAAATATAGACTATAATTGAGTTAAACGTAACTTTGTAGGTAACAGCAGGAAAGGGTGATCTTGAAAAGAGCTTGAAACTGGCCAAGAAACTGAAAAAGGAAACGGTAGCGTTCGAAGAGCTGATAACCGCCGTGGATCAGACTCTCATAGAACAAGAAACAGCTAAAGGGCCAGTCAACCATGAAGATCAACTCAGAACGCTTGTTGTAAGTTTGTCAAAGTTTGGCCTCACGTATTGGCATAGGTATTTTTCAGACAAAGTATTGTACGTAACAAGCAATGAATTATTAGTGCGTACAATGTACACATAATGATTCTTTGTAGGCCGCTGAAGAACAACTTCAGAAGAAACAACCAGCGCTGTCAACACTGAGTGAAACGGTAACACAACTCGGTGAAATCGCCGACGAAAACAGTTTGAGTAACACAGAAGAACAGGTCAAGGGTATAAAGGACAAAATCACGGATTTAAATGAAAAGATAACCCAGAGAAAGGAAGATTTGAAGGTGAAGAAAACTTCAATGATTATTATTTATGAAATGAATTATTTTATTGGTAAAAAGTAATTACTTTTGTCCACAGCTGCGGTCAACGCTGTTCACAGCAACCTTGCGCTGGTATGTAATGTTTGAAGGAACAAAAATTCAGATGGCAGCTTTGGTACAGCTTCATGAAGCTGTCGCAAACTAGGCTTTCTGCAAGTCACTTATCACATAGTTGTGTAAGGTCGGCAAAGTACGATGTGGAGAACTACTCGTTTTGTCAGATAAGGGGAAAATTAAATAAATATTAAGTCATGAATGTTGTGATTCCACATTTAAAAATGTTGGTAAATAAAGATAATATTGTCAAAATACATCGAATGACACGGACGTTTTTGTCTTCAGATATAATGATCGTGCTATCACTAATATTCACTACACGTTTTAAACGACAGGCCCAAAGAATCCTCAATCAGTGATAGAAATATACGTCACAATTTGAAACGATATAATGTATTTGTAGAATGAGATGACAGCTCTGGATGAGCAATACAAGAACTTCATACAACAACTGGCACCAATAAAAAACTGGTTGGACAAGACGACGGTCATCCTGCAAGAATCCAATAAATTATCTCAAGAACAGATGATCAGTGAATCCGAAATTACCAAGTACAAGGTAAGTTTTGTGATTTGCACCATGAGGTACTTTCAACTTCTGGCATATTTATGTTGTCGTGTCACGAAATCATCTTGAAGGTGTTGGAATCTTATGCCTTGGTACAGATGTGCCCTTGTCTGGTCCTGAATATTCGAAAATTCAGCTGGTAGTTTGATGGGTCTACATTTTCCTTACTGCGTACATGGAACTTGTAACCTGGAATGTTGCACGGTGACAGTTACTTGATTCAGTCCCTGAAGAAAGGTTATGCAAACAGATTAGTCGTGCAAAGTATTATTAGTCCAGACGGTCTTGCTTTTTCCAAAAAACATAGGTGACATTTATTAGTTGTAGACGACACTTAATTTTGCTGAATTACCATACATGTTGGAAATAGGGTGCACTATAATAATACGATTTTTGGGCTGACTTGCGAAAAATTTTGCATCCTGAAAATTTTTTAATTACGAACATTTTACAAGTCATTCAAATACTAGTACCATTTATACTATTGCTTCAATTCAAAAAGTTAAACTTTCTGAGGAAGGGATTCTTATGCAAAAACGATGACGTTTGTGCATGGCAAACAATTGGTCCTCCGCGCATGCGCATTATTTCCGACATAGACTATATATTTCTTTGATGAAACTCGTTTCTAAGAATCTTTCAATCACGTGATAAAAAAGGAAGAAAAAGTTTTAAGTGAAGCTCTCATTGCGACGAATAACCTGAGGGATGAAAGTAAGCGAGCTATCGATTGTCTATTGGTTCTCGGTAGGAAAGGGAAGTGTAAGGACTAAAGAGAAATAGCATCAGACTTAATACACTTGTGCTCATATTGATTAGCAATGAAATCAAACTCTTGCGCTGAACACGGTTGTTTCATCAAAGGCGGATTTTGTCCTTGTAGAAGCGCATCTGCCGAATCATTGTGTTTATTTTAGACGTATCTTTACTGCGTCGTAGTTTTAACAGGTACAAGGTGAAAGGCAACACCCATAGTCCGCTTTCAGTCTGCGCCTTTCATGTCGGTAGATTTATGGTTTAGTGGTGGAGGGATTTCGATGAAATTGTTTAGGAGCAAAAGTAGCTTAAAGGGAAAGTAGCCAGGGTGGATGGATGTTTGCCTTTTGTGATAGAAGTTTGTATTTTGAAAATAATCGCATTTGGTACAAAGTGTAATTTCTGTTAGTGTAACAGTAAGGGGGGTTGGTTGAATCCCAGAAAACTGTAATCGCTGCCCAGAAAACAACTGATCCATCTCCTCGATACAGGGAGCCTCATCCCTCTATCGGGCATGAGGCTAAAAATGACGGTATTCAGTGTTGTTCAAACGAAACGTGTGATTCTTACGAGCATGGATTGTTCAATGTTGTCTCTGACACTAAATAATACATAACTGGAAGAACGGGAGCGTTGAATTCATTCTCGAGGTTCGTTATGGGGAAATTCAGTGCGAAAATGGAGTACAGAAGAAATTCATTGTTTTAGATGTATGAATAATATATATGCTGTTATCTGAGGACTAGTGTATAGCGAGAGTCTTATTGAATTAGTTCTTAGGTTTCGCTGCACCGTCAACCAACATCCTTTCCATCACAAAACTTATCATCCATCATTTTCAGTATTGGTAGGGCTCTAAGTAAATCTTTGTCTTTTCTATTAAGGTCTCCAATATGTGTGGCTGCTTGTCTAAATAATTCATTTATCTTCAGAAATAGACCTAGATTACTGCATTGTAATTACCGAATGTATGTAAACCCCGTATGTTATAGCACTTTCCTGGGATGATGTAATGAATTCATTGATCTCAGAACTTGTTTTTTATCACAAAGAATGTTTTTTATCACAAAGAATGCTAGGTTGTTTGTACACAGGAGTCATTTATCCGGGGTAGACACACATTGGCAAACATCGTGAACGAATGTATGATGATGTCTCCACGCCAATATTGCACGGAAAGTGGAGACTTTTAATTATTCTCCCGTGCCTTGATCAAAGCCTATGTGCCCTTCTTTGAAACCTAGCACTTCATTGAAGTCGAGTTTTCAAGAGAGTAGCTTGCTTTTTTACGATTTTATCCTAGGGTACTTCATATTTCATTCGCCAAATATTTGTTAGGTGTTCTAAATGCTCCAGGCTGAATACAAAGGGGAAGTGAATGGCAGTTGTGGCATTAAATGTGAAAAATGTGACCACTTGCGCAAGATTCGAGATACGTTCAGTTTGGGCTCTATTTTCTTTTGTCGGGAAAAACATCTTAATAAATTTCACATCAAAGTTGATGTCATTATCTCATTAGAGACAGGTTAGTTATTATCAGGCAATGTATCAAGGTAAAGGAAGCACTGCAGTATGTTGAAACTTTGCCACGAGGTAAAGAAGAAGCATTTTACACCGTAATGGTTTTGTACCTCCGTCGTGGAGACTAATTACATGACAGTTTATTACAGAATAATGACTGACGCAAGATGGATAAGTAACTAATGAGTACGAAACTCACTTGTACATTATAATGTTTCTTTGCTATACAAGTTACCATCACTACGAAAGCCAGGTATGGCTGTGGGTCGTGATCAAGTTTAGGCGTTATAATGTGGAGCATGTTTTGGAGCACGCACCGGGACCGCCAGCGAAGTGGCGGGCAGAACTAGTTTTCTTTTCGGCACAGTCTAAATGATGGCGTAATCTACAAGAAAATTAATACCTTTGAGACTTTTAAAGTTTTGCATGTACATTAACTTAGAAGTTACCCCACCTACAAAATGACCGTGACCTGGTCCTGGATAAAGGACCACGATGAAAAAAAGTTAAAAGTTACTTAGTGAAACATTGAGGTTCAAGGGACACATAACATATGGAGTAAGTAAATAACAATAAAGGTTGGATTTATGCAGGTAATTTTCCGTGCAATTGGACCTCAGCTGTAGACTTCTTTATTAGAAGTCTAGACAGTTTATGGCTCAGCATGGAATCTGTTTAGATAGCACGAGACCATACCGGGAAATGTCGGAGTTTATGGTATCTTAAAACAGTGATTAGGTTGGTAACATTCAGTGGTTGAATTCATTATTAACAACATGAACTGTGCCAAGAACATTCGTTGTACAAGGTCAAAAGCACCGTAATGACTTAATATAGTTCTTGAAAATTCAGAGCACATTTTGGGAAACAGGAATGTGTTAGAAAGCCATTGGTTTTAGTGCAAATGAACAGCCTGTGGGTATTGACGGGAAGCAATGATGCATGGGTTACCAAGGGAGGCTGTTGCACTGTAGATAAGGCATCGAGGTGTTGGTTAACAGCCTTTCTACAGGCCAAACCGATTGCTGGGGTTGGTGTTATATACGGTGGCCCATGGTAGTGAGAGGCAGAGAGGCCCATAGTTGTCATTGACCGGAATCCATTAAGGACTCTGAGCACAGAATGGAAAGGTCCCGACCAGGCAGCAATCTTTGGGAGGCTTGTCTGGTCAATAGGTGCTGAAACTACTGTAAAAGAGCCACTTTAGTGTTGTAATCAGCCGCCAGGCGGGATCGAAGCATCACACATGTATTGCTGTCATTCCGGAAAACAACAATGAAAACTTCCAATGCACATCCAAGTTCCTGTTTTAGAATCTCATGTGAAGAAAACAATTTGTCTTTTGTTTGAATTGAGGCCATTCGAGGAGGGAGCCCTACTACTGCACCAGAATAGGCATCCCGCGAAAATACCAATAAACTGTCTATTCGAAAATGACTGAAGAAAGCTAAGGAAAGATATTAGAAAATAAAAATCATTGTTATTTGTGGAAAACAAATAAGGAACTGATTCTTATTGTTTCCTTTTGTAGACACTCTTGTGAAGGCATTTTTATTGAAACACCCATGTATAAAAGAAGGGGATTTGAAATTTATCCCCGTTTAGTAGGTGTATTTAAATTGAAGAAATAGTCTGTGGCTGCAGGTTTCTTTGTAAAGAAACATTCATGCACCAACTGATATGCAGCTTATTGCGAGAGACATGAAGCCTTCAACAGCGCCATATTGATTCTGTATATGGAGTTTCTACTGATGTCTGGCTCTTGCACTTTCCATTCAAAGCCTGGACTATAATGAGTTCACATTGAACCATTCTAATATCCGGACTTGACGAATCTCAATCACGTCATTTTATTGGATATATTTTGCGTATCGAACCTCTTGAAGCGTGTTCAGGTAGGTTGGAATATTGTTGCAATTTCATTGAAGAATATTAAGTTTCTTCTACGTAATTGTAAGGAACGCATTGTGATTTTTGTGTCGTATCCGACTGAAAGTTAACGTGCCTTATGATTTCACGTTGCTGTGAGTGCTTTGTCATTTTTTACATAACGACTCAATCAAAACATTTCATATATATCATCCTATATTGTTGGGAATCATGCATGAATATTGCATGAATCCGAAATTCCGGTAATAAATATTGACTAGGTGAAACCCGTGCTTCGCACGGTTAGGGAATGCCAGTCAATGTGAAAGTTGGTGGTAGGGGGGGGGTCCATCCCCAGACCTCATCCCCATACATCATTGCCATACTTTATGGCCATAATTCATGCCTATACCTC
>JBCAUI010535072.1:0-11104 GCA_038406195.1 Haplosyllis anthogorgicola | reverse complement strand
ATGTATTTTGAGAGACCCAAAAAGGCGAAGAACACATAAAACATGCAGATGAACATCAATGTTTTCATTGAAGTTGTATTCATGTTCTGTAGATGGATCCATACCATTGTGAATGTAAAACACAATTGTACAAGTTTCTTAAGAAGTTTCTGAAGACAAATTCGATGGAAATGTGCGGTAAACACGCAAAATCAAAACATACCATACAGGCATAGGGATATTCATATTTCAGAAAAGTCTTTGAAAATACAGAGCTGAAATTTACTCGTATTTTGTGATCGAATAAACTATGCAAGCCTATTGTGCGATTTGAATGACATATCCATCGGTGCATTGGTCAGTTATCATCGTAGGAGGACATGTAAATGTTGCATCTTAATTACGGAAACTAACGACAGTCACCAAGATTTCGCTGTTGTTGATCGACTTGATCGAGTAAAAGCACAGCGTAAGATTCTACTGTTTATAAAATGAAATACAAGAGAAAATGGAGAAAGTTTAGGCTGGTAGCATGTGGAGTGATATTTATCTGAGGATGATTATTCCCTGAGTGTCGTCTCACAACCTGTACCTGCAGACAGATGTACATAGTTGCCTTGATTAAAGTGCACCAAAGTATGATGCTGTCAAGGCAGTGAGAAATGGTCACCTGTAACAGACATGATTATTGCCATTTAAGATATCAACTTTAAGGAGATTATTCTTGTGCAGTTGGGCCAATTGCTACTCTTTACCTTTATTACTACTTTATTAAATTACCAAAGAAACAACAGAAGCCTTTTTGTTACATTGTGTAGCGTCACAGAAAAGGAAATATCTGGAATTATCTGTGTAGGAGCCACCTTTGCTTTCAATATTTATTCCGAGAGAAATTCATGTTGAGAAATGCTTTTGCCAAAGCAAATATGGCTTTCTTCATAAAATGGAGAAAATGAAAATCTTAATCGAATTGCACCTGGAATTTTATTCCTATCAGTAACACTGCCTGGAATCCTCTTTTTTTGCTGAATCTTTCTAAAATTGATAGCGTTATCA
This sequence comes from Haplosyllis anthogorgicola, assembly GCA_038406195.1. Taxonomy (NCBI): domain Eukaryota; kingdom Metazoa; phylum Annelida; class Polychaeta; order Phyllodocida; family Syllidae; genus Haplosyllis; species Haplosyllis anthogorgicola. The sequence continues at coordinate 10,069 of JBCAUI010535072.1, read as the reverse complement.
GGAAGCAGACATTGTACGTCAAGTGCGGTTTACAATCCTTACCTTCCTAGCAGGCATCTCACCCAACCTTAGTGTGAGCCATCACCTTGAAGTGATGTGAGCAGGGGCAACCTACATCCACTTGAGGACCGGTGCACTCAAACCTGTTATGCCAACATTTGCTGGTACTAATTTTACACCTTCGTCTGGTAGTATTTGAGACTAAGCAAATGACATTTGTCTCCAATTTAAGAAAGATGCAGAAAATGATGGCAAAATATTTGCTCAAGACATTCACAATCAGAAGCACTCAGGTGTTGCTAAATAACGACTCTTCCGCCTGATTACGTTACCCACAACCAATTACCGTAGCGGTCCAAGGCGTGAAGAAAAAACTGCCTGTCATACCTGTCAGGATTAGCACATTAACATTTTTCACGATTTTCGATAAAATATGCAAGGAAATGTTTTTGTTTCTTTAATTTTTCTTGTACCAGGGTTCATTTTTGGGGCCAGTAATTATCCCTGTTTTGAGCTATGAGCCTGTGACCCTCCCGACGGCTTCTGAAGCCAGGGTGGTTCCCTCTTACCTGTACTCCTGCTCTCTTGCCAGCGGGGGATATCTGAACTGGTCATGTCTGGTGCTACACCTGCCTTTTCCACCAATAGAAGTGTACATTTCCAGCCATCCCTTACGCAAGCAGCGGAGGCAAGCAGAGACTGGTGGAAGGGTTGATTTTTGATTTGCCATTGACAAGAGGACAAAATTAACTTTGAACAATAGAATTTCGCGCTGTTCCTCATCTTCGTGTCGTGTAAATGTTCCAATTCTTTTTGTAATTTTCGTTAGGTAGTCGCCAACTGATGTGCAGAAAGCTAGGGACTTGACATCAAAATTTATTTCTACTGATGTAAGAATTCTCATTGGGCCTGTTCACTTCACAGTGACCTAAGGAAGACAATATATTTCTTTGGCAAAGGTGTTACTTAACGCTATTGTCCTAATTTAAGACCTTGAATGGCACAAGACGTCAACCCCTCTCACGGATTCCCGGTTCCTCTTGAGACAGCGTACGTGAACAAACCAGTTGGGAAGCTTAGACGCAAAGGTTAAATATAATAAGCACGTTTATTCTTGCGATTCCTGATCCACGCTTTAGGCTATCCGCTCCACAAATTTCTCCTCTCCCGATCAACAGAATGCTGAGCTAATGGGATATGAATAATAACTTCTATTCATATCCTTCCTTGCTTATGTCTCTAAATCCACACCAGAGGCACAAACACATAATGGTGGAGTAAAAAATCTGATACGTTGGTTTCCTGAAATGACGCCTTTTCAGCAAAGCTTTCCCAAGAAGAAAAGGAGAATCACAGTTAGTTGCGTAATGGTGCATCACAGTTTCCGTAATTAAGGAAATGTTTGCGGCTTGCATTGTTACGTTTTTGCACTTGCTTTTATGCACTTATGTTTTAAAGGTTCATTACAGGAAAGTAACGCATTTTAATCTCACGTTGTGTTTGTCGTAGCAAGAAATTATTTGATCCAGTGATGCAAGAGTCAACCTGACAATCTTTACTCTGACTGTTTTGATTGATAACATTTCAAAATGCACTTACTTTTTTGCCTTACGCATCACACTAGTCTTGATTAAAGAAATGCATTATGTATTTTGAGAGACCCAAAAAGGCGAAGAACACATAAAACATGCAGATGAACATCAATGTTTTCATTGAAGTTGTGTTCATGTTCAGTATAGACGAATTTATATAACTTTGAATGTAAAGCCCAAAAAGTTTCTGAAGGAAAATTCGATGGATACTTGCAGTAAACACGCAAAATAAAAAACACACCATCCAGGCATAGGAAGATTCACATTTCAAAAAAAATCTGTGAAGATACAGAGCTGAAATTAACTCATATTTTTGTGATCTGATAAACTGTTAACTGTTATAGAAGTCTGATACGTTAGTATTCAGGTGACAGAAAAGTTGATAAAGGTCACCTGGCCAACTGTGAAAATTCCTCAAGCTTCGTATGTACGTGTACGTGTTCATTCGAAATTCCTTCCAGTTTCTATTCCAATGGATCTGAAGCGGATTCGTGATAATGGTGGACAAGGCTATCGTCAGATTTGAAGTAGAGAGTTAATTGGTCAATTATCATCGAAGAATGATATGTTAACATGCGCATCTTCATTTCGGGAACTAACGATAGTCGCCATGACAATCGTTAGTTCGCTGTGTTGTTGATCAAGTTAAATCACAGCGTAAGATTCTACTGTTTACAAAATGAAATACAAGAGAAAATGGAGAAAGTTTAAGCTGGTAGCATGTGGAGTAATATTTATCTGAGGATGATTATTCCCTGAGTGTCGTCTCACAACCTGTATCTACAGACAGACGTACACAATTGCCTTGATTTAAGTGCACCAAAGTATGATGCTGTCAAGGCAGTGAGAAAAGGCCACCTGTAACAGACATGGTTATTACCATTAAGATATCAACTTTCAGGAGATTATTCTTGTGCAATTGGGCCAATTGCTACTCTTTACCTTTATGACTACTTTATTAAATTACCAAAGAAATAACTGAAACCTTTTACGTAAAGTTGTTTAGCGTCACAGTGCTAAAATCTTGGACTATTCTGCATAGATCTGTAATTTTATTCGTATCAGTAACACTGCCTGGAATTTCTCTTTTTCTCAGTTGGAAAGGTATGTTTTGGTAATTACACACAAAAGCGAAAGACGCGTCCCTGTTTTTCTTCTTATTCGGCTCCACAGAACAGCATTTAACCATAGATCAATGAGCTGGATCAGATGATACGGATGATACAGCTTGGTAGAAAGAACTGCAAGAGTATTTGAGATCAAGCAAATGATATTTGTCTCTAATTTCAGACAGATACAAAAGAAGATGGCAAAATATTTGCTCAAGACATTTACAATTAGTACTCAGGTGTTAACCTTTCATCTGATTAAGTTACCCACAGTCAAGTGCCGTATCGATCCCAGGTGTGAAGACAAAACTACCTGTCATCATATTTGTCATTATTGGTACATTAACGTTTTTCACGATTTTATGCAAAAAAAATTGCAAGAAAAAGTTGTTTTTTGTTTTTTAATCTTCATTGGACTAAAGTTCATTTTTGGGACCACTTACTATCCTTATTTTGAATTTTGTGTGGCCTTCCCCATGGGTTTTAAAACCAGTGAGGTTCTCTTGCCTGCACTCTGGCTTACTTGAAAGTGGTAATCCTAACAGGTCATGTCTGGTACTACAGCTGCCTTTACCACCAATAGGATGTACACTGTTTAAGTGTGTAGGCTTGCCTTCTGGACATCCCTCATGCTAGCAGAGGAGGACAGACCCAGTGGGGTTTGAACCAAGGCAGTACGAAGACGCCCGCTTTTCAAGCGATCGTGCTACCGCACATCCATGTCGGCCATTTGTTTTAAAAAAAAGCGAATTCCTGTTGAAAGTGGTTTGGTCGCGGTGAGATTTAGCCTGAGGGTGGGGTGTAACCTAAAAACCATTTTCTCAGCAAAATATTCAGACTTGCAATGAGGTGTGTTCTGATTTCATATGAAGGCAGTTTGATGTTCTGCGGATCAATGTTGATCTGCACACTTTTAAACGACCACAATATTATGTAGTACGGACCTTTATCTTTAGTAATGAGTCTAAATAAACCACTGGTATGAAAGTACAGAATTTCAAATATGAGCTTTCCATTTAAAAATCAACTGAAGATAATTGGACAAGTATTGTGGAAACATAAATTATATACAAAATTTTACTTTGTAGTCCAGCTAGACTAATCAGTAAAGCCATTTTGAAAAAAAACCCCCTAGAATGTCAACATAAGACAAACGATTTGCTGCACCTCAAACTGCGAAAAATTCACGCTTTTACAGATCTTTTCTGAGTTTAATGAAGCATATTATAACTGTAGTACAATATTTTCCGACATGTAAACTTTGCTTAGCTACTTGCAAAAACTCTTTATGTCTACTGACACAGACGTTACAGATAACACGTTCTCATAATTATGGTTGAATCGTCATTGATAATTTTGAGAACGGCAGTCAAAAAATCGGTTATTCACTCCTAAAGAAAAAGTTAAGCAGTACAAGAAAATCTTGTTAAAGTTTTAACACAGTACACTACAGGACCTTCCTTTTTTAAACGTTATTTTCGCGATTAGTACGATTTTCTTTAAACGCTGTGATTTAAGCTATATTTTAGTAATGCTTCTGTCTGCCACTTTTTAAACAATGACGTTTAAACAAAATAAAAGAAATTACAACAAAAGCAAATTATTTTTAATGTCAACTGTTTTGTTGTAAAATGTCACCCGTTCCGCCTCTTATTCCCGAAATTGTGACGGCAATGTGCCTGATTTAGTTGAAATTTAAACGATTTGTTTAAAACAACGTTATTTTATCTGCATGAAGCACACCAGAAAGTTGGTGTCATTATAGACGAAATAAAGACATGCAGGTGTTGCAAAGTGCTGTAAAACAGAATATTATTGGCCCATTAGCGGCCATTATCCCTCCACTACTGGAAATTATTGCAAACAGTAAAAGTTGCGATGCAATTTATTTCCAAGAAAAACAGGTATTAAGGTTTTTTACCTTCATAGCAAAAGTGATTTTAGTACATGCATGTCACATGTTTCTGTTACTATACGGAAGTAGGCGTAATGAACTACAATATGTTTTGTTTCCCTCGCGCAAAATGTAAATTTAGGGGGCGTATAAGTAGGCGTTGTATAGCTAAACGTAGTCTTGACAATTAATTTCTTCACATGAACTTCTGAGCGAGTAAAAAGAAAACCTTCAGGATTTACAGGTGTTTCTTCTCCTTCAGAATAAATATAATTTACTTCTGATGAGGCAAATCTAAATCTGAAGTGAAAAGGTTGTAGTGTCATTGATACTTCTTTACTTCAAACTTATGACAGAAGTTTCCTTGCAGCTTGTCACCTTGAGTCTGGTCGTTGACGTTAGCGTGGGTTTTCTGAGCCAAGTCGGCCGTTTTTACTGAGCGCGATCGTGGCCTTGTTAGCCACTTGGCTGTCAACATTCCGACTTACTTTATGATTACTGCCGAACATGTTTGTTTGCTTCTCTGTGAAGATATTTCTTTCATGGACAGTATGCTTTACTATATAATCGTAAATTCTCAAGGCATTAACTATTGGCAAAATTCCTTGGGAAAAGTGGAGTAGCCAATATCTAGTCTTCTGTCTATTGAACCTCTCTATTGACAAAATAAAACCAACATTTGACTTAAGTTAAAGGAACCAATAGCCATTGTTACACATTGACACTCAGTGTGCGGGGACAAAAACACCTTGGGGTGGTGTGATAGATATAATCCTGATGTTTAAGTCATCAGGCATGATCAAGATAATGGACTCAATATGAGTACATGCTCCTGAAACATATTTCAATAAAGTTTCCCGCTGAGTACAGCATGAATTTGTATTGTTCCCAAAAAGAAGAGCCGTGAATGAACATTTCATTCCCTGATTCCCATAACAAAGATAAATTCATGGCTGGCTTTGAAATCCAAAGGCATAAGCATCCGAAAGATCAACGACCTTGGTTCAGACAAGGGACTTCAACAGTTACCACTACAAATCTTAAATAAAAGAAATAGACAATAAAGGTGCGACTTCAATATATTACCTCGTGGCAACACGAAACTCTTATGCAACGAAAAAAGCCTTGATGTATATCTAAAATGAGACTTCAGTAAGTCGGCGTCATTACTTTGACAAAATGTTCCATCAAAGATTGCTACGAAGAAACCTCTTATTCGAGACAAATGTCACAAAGTTTTGCTTATTTTCTGGTTCTATTTTTATCTATTTTATACCTTTCAAATATAGAATAACTTTTTACGAAATTGCATTGGCGGATCTAGGGGGGCGCAGGAGGCGCCCCCCCCCTTACGGCCAAATTTTTCTTCATTTTCATGCAGTTTTTCTCGATTTTTGGGTGAAAATTGGGTTGGCGCCCCCCCCCTACGGGCCGGGCGCCCCGTACGGGAAATCCTGGATCCACCAATGAATTGGAACTAACTTCTGGGTTTTTTTCCAGAACAGGAAGTGACATTTTGTAAAAGACAGTCTCCTATCTGAGGGAAACAGGCAATTTCCAATCACAGTTACTTCACGGGGAAAATCCCCAGGTGGTTGGAAGTCCTTTTCTCATTCTATAATTACATTACCATCAGTTAGTCATTTTGTAAAGAGGTTCCCATAGAGTTATCTGCCACAAATGCAATTGTATTTCTTACACTGAGTCTTCCTTTAGTATACATTGTATGAACATGTGTGACAAAAGAAAAGCTGTTTCAAGTGAGGATGCCTTCATAGAATTGTAGTTAATTGGATTATTATCGGTAAAATCCGTCACCGATGAATTTAATTCCACGAGACAGCAATTCTGCTGAAAGTAATGGCTCTTCAACCAAAAAACAGAAACAGAAAACATACAGTTGCCTAATATCGGTACGAAATTATAACGCTTGTCGCGTCTCGTGTTTACTTTGCGTCAAAATGATACCACATAACCCCGAAACGTCAAATTTGATTGAAAGTGTAAAGCACAGAATAAGCTACCATGCATTTTATGCCAATGCATCGAATGTATGTAATCCCAAACCATTGGTAGAAATTAGGAACTCTAGTCATTGTCGTATGTTCACTCCAGGGTTATCTTTACTACTAAAGCTTGTGATGAGGCCTGATAATGTAGAGCATTTTCTAGAGCACTCATGAGTCCAGGTCACCAGGTCCACACATGGGATGTGTGACTGAGCGGGATGTGTCGCACTGGCATAACTGGTTAGTTAGCATAAATTGATATTCGAGTACAATCATTGACTGAAGAAAATTTATGATTGATTTACATTAAAAACCATAAGCGAAATTTTAAGAAACTTAAACGGAAATTCTGAAAGCACATTCCATGTTTGGCCGGAGACCAGCCTGGACATACTGATTACCAAGCTGGAGACCCACATAGCCATATTTATTTGGACGTCCAAATAAATATGGCGATTATCCATTGTTATCTTTCCTGTCATTGGTTGAGTCCATTGTTATCTTTCCCACCATTGGTTGAGAATCTGAAAAGAAGCCCGAAGCAGATGTGCAAATGCTATGGGTCTTCAGCCTGGTAATCAGTATGTCCAGGCTGGTCTCCGGCCAAATTCCAGGTGCACGTTCTAGTATTTGTCATGCGGATAAACAAAGTGCTCCAGATTTATCACTTATTTTTCACACCATCAAGACTCTGAGAAGCTTTTGAAGACAATTGATTGGGTTTCGTGTAGCAATTCTCGCTGGGCTGATTCACTCCAGGAAGAGACGGGCAGAAGAAAATGTATTTCTGACATTAAGTGGTTCTCTGGAAAAGGCATTGACATTAGGTCCCTGGATAGCAAATCTGAATATTTTGCTGCTGTACAATAGGGAGGAAATTGTCATCATGTCTATTTGGTAGCTTTATATTTTGGCACAGGAAATTCCCACTAAATTTTTAAAGCATCGGGTGAGTGCACGGTCACTCATCTCGTTAACACAGGGTCACACGCACAGTTTGACAGTTCTCTCGATAATTGTGTTCGGATTTCATAGCCATTAAAGACCTCCCTGTCGGCATACCGTCTGCTCTTTAAGACCTCTCAGAGGGTCAGGGCAAGGTGAATCGCAGATTTTCCCCCCGTCATGGTAGCACTGTGACGCGTATCTATAAAGGCTACAAAGGAATATTGAGTTAAAGATATTCTCCATTCAAGGTTTTTCCAAATTATTTTCCCTGCCTAAATTAGGCTAATTCAGGCTAATTTAATGGCTGTCATATTGATAATAAACTATTTCTTAAAATCTAACTAGTTTTGTGTATTTCAAAATGTTGATAATAAACAAATTATTGATATTCTTTATATCAATCAACAGTATATTTATTATTTCTAGTCAAAGTGAAATATTCAAAAGTTACATAAGTAACTAGAAATAGGAAATGAAATTAGCCTAAATTAGGCAGATTAGGCTGGGCATGAATTAGGAAAAATCTCTATTGTAACCAAAGACTCTTAGTTGGGTTATCTGTCTAAATGCGTTTTCTCACACTGCCGCCTAATTCTCGAATGCGGATCCAATAAAGGCCAAGACAGGAATTTCTTGCTGCGACAAGAACAACGTGTATTTATATTGCACTAATGTTCTATGATGAGGAAAGTCTTAACAACGAAACACTTTTCATAAACTTGGAACGTTACGATTAACACAAAAAATTGCCGTGCGACTATTTAGGTTAATTTTAATATAAAATTCGTCACTGTTGATCACCAATCTTTTCAGGGATACTTTCAAGTGCAATTTTGAAAATCTGATTTTAAAATTATTCTTAATAATGAAGACGATTTCTTGAGTTGGAACAAAAAGGAAGAAAAAAAAAAGAGACAACCCATATATTTCACATCTCTTCAGGATTTACAATGATGTATAAGAAGAGGAAACATTTTCAAGCCTGCATGAATAATTTGCAGCGGGATTCTCAAGACTGACTGAAAGTAGATATAAAATACATTAGTAGGCGTTTTGTCTTCCCATGGAGGGTCATCAGTCTGAAGGAAAAATAACAGTAGTTTCTAGAGTTCATCGACAAAATATTTAAGCGAATATTCTTATTACTAAATAGACAAATTAGTAAATTATTTCAAATTCAATTTCACAGGATAGGTTGTTTGTCAAAGAATTACAAATTTATTGTTTACAAAATAACGAAATACATCTAATTAGAATGAAATTTGGTAACTTAAGGAACTGTCTCTTTGCAAAGAAAGTCTCCATTTTGAGAAACTCTTGATTACAAGGGCAACCCAGAACTGCCATTTGTCGTGAAGATTATTTTCATTCTGCTTGAAATGGTGCTTTAAGTACAGTTGACTGTTCGCAATTCTGGAAAAGATAATCACCATACAAGCTGAGGATTATAGTAATTTGTATTATTTTCGGGACAATAGAATTTCATTCGAGCAAAAGATAATCTCATTTTCAAATGAAGAGGGTTGACATAACAATCTCCTTGGTCTGGTCCACCCCACGTTATCCCGTTTAAATTATATGTTCCCAGTGTTCCCAAGTGTTCCCAATTTCCCTCCCTTTTCGTCATCAATAAATGTCTCATGAATCTGATTTAATAGATAAATCTTCGCAATGTTTTGACTTTTATCTCCTCTGCTGGTAATTAAATGTCTGGGACAGTTTTATGTGACCTTCGCAGAGAGAATCCCCTTCTGTGGTCTCTCTGCTTAGATGTGAACTTCAATGAGGATATTTTCCTTCGAAGAGATTTATTTGGTAATATTAATCTGAACTGTCATGCGAATAGGAATCGTGATTCTGCCACAGATCATGAAAATTCTGTGAATCTTATATCAGTAGGATACCATGCTTTGTCAGTACACATGTCAAGGACAAGTTCTTCTGTGTCAAAAGATTCCAAAGTTTTACGTTCTGAATGTCATTAATATTGTTGTGTTGTGGGTGTAAGAGAGAGAGAGAGAGAGAGAGAGAGAGAGAGAGAGAGAGAGATGTTTGGATTGTAAGTCTTTCTTGGTAAAATCCATAGGTGTTGTCCCTTGGTACTCAAGCTACAAAGTGACTGTTACAGTTTGAATTTGCTGGTGCTACGGTGGGAGTATCTTTATTTACCCGGGATACCCCCTCAGTACAGCACAAATATTTTCTCCAGAATGTAAAATGTAACTCACATTGAGAATTAACTGTTCAATTTGAATGGCATCTGTGTTGAATTATGCAAATAGAAGGAATATCTAACTTTGAACCAAAGTACAGTTGACAAAAATGGTTGCTACTCCTTGTGAATAAAGTAGACCGTTGATAGTTAAACGAGACAATGAGCAGAGCACATTGCAAACCCGGCCTCCATAGTCGGTTATTTTTAATTTTTTTTATGGGTACACATATGCGTTTTATAGTTCATCGAGTTAGTCAGCCCTGTCTTCTTTCCACATATTGTACAAGTCTTTGACTTTGGAA
>JBCAUI010535061.1:0-11104 GCA_038406195.1 Haplosyllis anthogorgicola | reverse complement strand
GAATGCAACTACCACAATGATGCGGTTGAAGACCTCCTCAAGGATCAGTTCATATTCGGTTTGACAGTTAAGGAAATACAGGATACACTGTTGAGGGAAATCGATTCTGAAGATAATGTTGAAAAATGTCTAATTGAAGCCAGGAAGGTGGAATCGCAAATCGAACAGAGAAAACTTTTGGGTATCAATTCGAACCGCTATGATGAGATTAAAACTAACAATCAAAGGCGTAGACATAGATCAAAATCGAAGTCGAAAGGTAAACCTAGATATGACAGATCGCAATCTAAAAACAATTCATGCCGTTACTGTGGATGTAATCACAGACGTGGGGAATGCCCCGCCTATGGAAAAGATTGTCAGAAATGCAGCAAAAAGAATCACTTTTCAAACATATGTAGGTCAACTAGGTCACAGTCAAGGGGTCGTTCACAAGATAAATGCAAAACCCATGATAAAAAATATCACGAAGTACATAGGGACTCGAACAGTCCTGAAGACACCAGGGAGTTTAACGATGTAGAATCTCTGTACTTTGAGATAAAAAGGGTGGATAGCACCAATCGTAAATCTGTGATGTGCCAGTTGGATGTCCAAGGAACTAAAGTTATGTTCAAGGTTGACACCGGTGCAGATGGTAATCTACTTCCAATGAAGGAATACTGCAGAATTTTCCCCAAACAAAATCATGAACGTACCTTAGCTAAAACTACGGATAGCGTTAGGCTTGAATCATACAGCAGTGATGAAATTAGACAATTTGGTAGATGTAGTCTGAATGTCAGTTTCAAAGACAAAACTGAAAAGTGCAATTTTTATGTTGTAGACCATGAAACCCCACTGCTTGGTCTGCATGATGCGGAGAAATTGGGTCTTGTTACGATTAATTGTTATGACACAGTGGAAAATGAAGGTACACCTAAATTTGATAAACATGAGTATTTCCTTAAATCACAAAGTGATGAGGACCAACGCGCCAGCGAAAATTTTCAAAAAGAAATTTTTGTGAAGTACTCAGATAATTTCAATGGAATTGGCAAATTTGAGGGTGAGATCCAAATCACTCTGGTTGATGATGCTGTACCTTATGTGGCACCAATTTGAAGAGTAGCACATTCCTTAGAAAAGCCCTTGAAGGACGAATTAGATAGGCTAGAAAAACTGGGAAATATTGCAAAACTATGTGTTGACGAAACATCTGACTGGCTCAATTCCTGTTTGTGTGCGTAAACCTAATGGATCGATTAGGCTGTGTCTTGACCTGACTCAGCTTAACAAATATATCAAGAGACCGCATCATGATGCTAAACTCAAAGATAATGTTTTACCAAGGTTGGCTGGTGCCAAGTATTTTAGCATTATAGACGCCACCAGTTCCTTCTGGACTATGCCTCTGATGAAAGAGTCCTCATATCTGACAACTTTTGGAACCACATTTGGATGGTACCGCTTCTTAAGAGTACCAATGGGAGCTTCCCTCAGCAGTGATGTTTTTCAATTTAAGGTTGATGAGACTTTTGATCCAATTGAACAATGCGTCGCAATAGCAGATGATGTTGTAGCATATGGTTTTGATGACAATGGTAAAGACCATGATAATACAGTACATGAGATCATGGAAACTGCAAAATGTGTTCGATTGAAATTTAATCCAGACAAGTGTATCATGAGGTGTACCCAAATTCCGTTCTTTGGGGTAGTCTTGAATAGGAATGGCATCTCCCCGGATCCAAAGAAAATTCAAGATTTAGTCAATCTCCCAGCACCAAAAGATACAAAGACACTTCAGAGCTTTTTAGGAATTGTAAACTATTTGTCTAGATTTAGTCCAAACATTGCGAAGTTGACTGTATCATTAAGGCAACTTCTGAAAAAAGAAAGTCGGTTCATTTGGTGCCCCCATCACACGAAGTGCTTTGAGGTGATTAAACGAGAATTGTCTCAGGAGGGTGTGGTACTCAAATATTATGAACCACAAAAACGCTTATATCTTGAGGTAGATGCCAGTATGAAAGGACTAGGTAGTGCTCTACTTCTATCCAAAACAAACGACGATGAGGATCTGAGTAATCTAGTTCCGATTGCTTATGGTTCAAAAACACTCACACCAACAGAAATGCATTATGTGAACATAGAATGTGAAATGCTAGCAGTAGTTCATGCTCTTTAAAAATTTAAATACTACACATATGGGTGTCACACAATAATCTTAAGTGACCACAAACCATTAGGGTCAATTATGCAGAAAGATTTTGTAAACGCACCACCCCGATTACAGAGAATGTTGCTCAGGGCGCAAAATTACTCCTATGAAATTAGGTACAAGAAAGGACCTGACATGATCTTTGCAGATCACTTATCACACAATGTTGACCAAAATAGTCAAACTGTGGAAAGCGTACCCGGTTTAGACACCATAAAAATAGGGTCAGTCTGTCTGAATGCAAGTCACGACAGAATTACACAAATTCAAGATTTGACCAAATGCGATGCCACCCTACAAGTGGTGATGAGATTGATTCAAAATGGGTGGCCCGAAAATCATTCTGAATTGCCAGAGTGTGCAAAACCACTTTGGAATTATAGAGATGAACTTAGTACTTTGGACGGGGTAGTACTAAAGGGATTCAGGATTGTAATCCCAATGCAATTGCGACAAGAAGTTCTGACACAAATACATGAAGGTCACCTGGGGGTAGTTAAATGTCAACTCAGAGCTAGATCTAGTGTATATTGGCCGGGAATTAACAACAAAATTGAAGCTATAATTTCACAGTGTGAGACATGTCAGTCAAACCAACCCGCAAAAGCTAAAAATGATACTCCAATACTGAGTGAAATTCCTGCAGCACCCTGGGTCAAAGTGGGAATCGACTTATTTGAATTCCAAAGTAACACTTATCAAATACTGGTAGATTACTTCTCAAGGTTTGTTTGCGTGGAGAGAATTTCTGATGAAACGTCTAAAAGTGTTGTTCAGCATCTGAAACAGATTTTTGCACTTTTAGGGATTCCAAATGAAATAGTCTCTGACAATGGTCCCTGTTACAAATCGTCAGAGTTTAGCAAATTTTGTTTGAATTGGAAAATTCAACATAGTAAGACTAGTGCATATCACCATGAGGGCAATGGTCTTGCCGAGAGGAATATAAGAACAGTGAAACAGATGTTGCATAAAAACCAAGAAATTACCAAAAGTCTGATCGCATGGAACAATACTCCATTAAATTCAGAGGTACTAAGGTCCCCAACTGAGTTGTTGAATAATCGTAAATACAGGAGTGAAATTCCATGTATTTCATGCACCAACGGTCTTGTCAGAGATAGCTTATTGAAATCCCAAACAAGTAGGGTTGATTCAGATGAAAAACAAACCAGCATAAGTATTGGTGATAAGATTAGGTATATGTCGAACCCTGACAGCAAAATGTACCCCAAATGGTCTAAAGGGATTGTAACAGGCAGACCACATGAACGTAAATTCACAATTCAGAGTGATCAGTCTGGTCGTGAAATTACAAGGAATGCAGTTCATGTGAAGCCAATGTCGAAAATTACTGTGCGATCTAAAAAGATGGTTCCTTTAAAGGATAATTCAGTTCCATCACTAGACACACACGCACCTTATAAAACTCATTCAGGTAGAGTAGTCAAAAGACCGGAAAAACTAGACCTTTAGGTTTAGGTTTAGATAAGCGAATTTTCATAGGAGGTACCCCTACTAATAATACTAATGGTAGAATAGGCCAATTTTATTTCGTTTATCATGATCATTGCTTCAGCATGATCTGAAATGTCAACAAACGTTACGTAACCATATTTGCGGTTTGTGGTCAGGATGGACGTGTCATTAACCATGATAAATTCTGTTTCAGCTTCTATGAACAGTAGAATAATCATATATTTAGCCAGAGTCGAATGGACTATACAAACAAATAGACGGAAGAGTTGGCTCTGTGACATTAATCCAATTGGTACTGACTTTTGAAATCTTAACACAGTGCGGAATCACTTAAAAATAGGATTACAACATTGTTGGATATGTTTACATAACGTCAAAATCATTTGATTTTATGTTCTTGTATCAAGTTGCAGGAGCAACTTTGTGAATATGTTGAATTTTGTAATATTTATATGCGTTCATAAAGTTTCAAAACAGGGAGGAAAATCGGGAATCTACTAAATTATCGTTTATCAACATTTGGCTAATTTATATATTTCACCCAAAGAACGCACAATAAATAATCGTATTTATAGGCATGTATCTATCCGTCCAATCTTTGTAATACTACAATTTGTTGATCTTATACCACGCAATTATACCCGCATTTATATTTGAAATTTCCAATGGCCTTATACACCATTTAGTGTTTAAGTCTAACAGCATGCTATTTTGTAAGGTTTGGTGAATTTTCGAATATTTACCAGGATTCTGATTTTCATCCCAGTAACTTCTAATTGTCTGATCAAGCTAAAAATAGCACCATTGTATTCAGTGTACCCGATTTACTTAACTTAAAATTAGTCCCATGAAAATCCGACAACTTTTGGTCCCAAAGTTGAAAATGTTTAGTCAAAACTAAACATTTTAAAATTTAGTCTATTTTCGCAATAAGTGTCTTTCCTTTATAAAAAGAGGGATGTAAGATGACATGCTGACATCTAGTGTGCCAGCATTCCTTGTAGTCGACTTGGCAGCCATGACATGTTGTTCACTTCGCTTTAATAAATATTCTGGATTTACACTGGATAAGTCTTTGAGTACTCATTAACCGGATACATAACAGCGAGATTACCCAGAGCAAATTTGCCTGTACAGTGAATAGGTTATGTAAAAACTGACAGTTAAGTCATGTTAACTTCGTACGTGTATCTAAATTATCTTATTGAGCTTCGATAATTAATTAGATTTGGTTAGACGCTAGCAAGGTGTCCAATCTAAAATTGGTTATGGCGCCCAGTATTTTCTTTTTGTACGAAAAGTTACCGTTGCTGTAAATGTTTGTATTATCCAGGTTATGCAGTATGTTCCTCTCTTCAACGGCAGCTTTTGTTGCAGCTTTGATGTTTGCTGTTCATCCAATTCACACTGAAGCAGTAAGTTTATTTGCATCATTTAAATTATTTAAATTTATACATTGTGAACTAGTCGAACCTCTCTTGTGCAGGGGGATTTGCCTTCTCACTTGCGTGATTTTGTTTCCCCAGCGGAAATGTCAGAACTCATTCACGGAATTTTGCCGAAGGATAAACAAACAGACTTGTGTAGATTATTACATTCATTTTTAAAATAATCTTAGGCATGGCCATTACATTCATTTTTAAAATAGTCTTAGGCATGGCCACAAAAGCATTTATTCTCAGAGAGTTATTTCACGAAAATTATTATCTTTCTTATGTAAGTACACATGTAATAGTGCAAATTACATGCCTCCCGAATCACAGAGGCACATTCGGTTTTACAAAGATGCAGACAATGTGATTTAGTGCATTAAGATGGTTTAATAATTTACTCTTGATAATTGTAGGTAACCGGTACTGTCGGTCGGGCTGAGATGTTAGCTGCTATATTTTTCTTGATGGCCTTTTTCACTTATTCCAAAGCGGCTACTTCCTATCATAACACATGTGAGCATTCATTTATGCATGATCTTCATAATAAAAGAATTTTACATTATTAAATGTATATCAACAATTTATATCGGATAAACATACAGGGTAGCAACACATAATTTTACAGATATGAAATGTGTTACTAATTTTCTGGTAAATGTTTCATCGTTTAAGGTTGGTCTAAGTTAACAATGACGGTTGTATATGTTGTTATTGCTACACTATGTAAAGAGCAGGGTATCACTGTGGTTGGTGTCTGTGCAGTGTATGAGGTTCTAATCACACAGCGAGTAAGTGCACATGATCTTTTTATTCAAGAGAAGTGTCTGGTGATCAGTCGACAAAAATGCACTTTTAGTTTTCGGATTCGATCATTATTCGACAAAAACAAAAAGCGCTTTAGAAGAGGATTTAAAAATTTAGTATTAGAAAGTAAAGCATCAGGAACCCTGCAACAGAGTTCAGTATTGCGCAATCCAATTTTTATTGCTTGTAAAACCGGTAATTAAGGAATGATCAGTCTAAAAGTACAAATAAAATGTTGAAAAATTCTAGTAATTTCATGAGCAGGATCCATAACTGTGCCAAGAATACTGCATTATTAACAGTACATTTAAGATTATGTTAGTTTTCCTAGCATGTACACATGTATTTCATTTGTGTTGTGTAAATACTTCATAATCTAAAGAACTGCATTTATTATGAACAAGCTTTGATTTTGATTGGTCTGTTTATTTTGCAGTTTGGTGTATCAAATTAATGTTTCATTTTTTCTTATTTTATGCTTCAGCTTCGACTTGCAGAAGCGCTAGATATCCTGCGATCATTTGTGCGAGGTAAACGCTTCTTCCCTTCTCGGTTGCGCACGGCACTGCTTCGCATAGGTTTTCTGTTGGGGACGACGGCAGCGCTAATGTTCCTGCGAATCAAAGTGATGGATGCAGAACTCCCAGTCTTTACAAAGTAAGGCTTTGAAATGCATGTACATACATGTGAATGTTAACGTCTTTCTTTCTGCTAAAGTGGACATTTCCAGTTGAACAGTGCAATGACGTATATGAGTAATTGACGGGTGACGTTGAAATATGGCCCGTCATTTTGGGCAGCAAAGAATTTCACAGAGCTTGATGCATGTGAATGAAATGCTTGCTCTGAAAGAAATAAATTTGGAAGTTTCTTTTTGATACTGTAACCAAATGTGTTGGAAAAGAGTGTGAAATTATGTTATTACATAAATATTTAAAGTATGACATTTGTTTTGATACATTTTAGTTTCGACAATCCAGCATCTCAGTCATCCACTCCAACAAGACAGTTGACATACAACTACCTCCTGGCTGTCAACACGTGGTTGCTTCTCTGCCCTGATTTCCTGTGCTGTGATTGGACCATGGGCACCATTCCACTGGTTGAGTCGTTGTTTGACGTCAGGAATCTTGCAACATTGTCGTTTTACTTTGCGATTGTCAATATAACGTGGTATGCCATAACCAGGCAGGGAAAACGGTCAAGAGCTATTATAATGGTGAGTTTTCTTCATTATTTGAATCATCATAGATGCATGGGAAATTTATTGGTAAAATTTCTACAATAGACGAACAGACGTTGATGAATGATGGACCTGGAAACGTATTTCCAGTATCCACATTTTCATGGCCTCTGAAAATATTTGTAACATTTCTGTACAAATTTAAATGAAGTTATAGTATCTTTGAAAAAATGCAGGAACGTTTAGAATTGACGTATAAGTTCCTGCATTGGGCACATGTTTAGACTTGGTCTATTCCAACAAATTGGTAACAGTGTACACATGTATTTGATGTATGTCCTTTGTGCACATATGCACATATTTTTTTCATATGAAACAGTTTTGCTTAACCGGAATACGTAACTTTTAATGTTCCAGAATACAGCTGCAAGACCAATGTTCAAAACATTAATGCTTTTGAATGTTTATGTTAAAAATTGTAGGCGCTGGCACTGATGGTGATTCCGTTTATTCCGGCCTCAAATATTTTCTTCCCGGTTGGATTTGTGGTGGCAGAGCGTATACTGTACATGCCAAGTATGGGCTTCTCACTTATTGTTGCACTGGGATTCGAGATCCTTCTTCGTCACAAACAGTAAGAATGCATTGTTTAATTTAAGACTTTAAAACAGAAGTAAATTTGAAAAATATAAGAACACTAACTGATATTCAGAACCTTTGCCACTTGGTTTGGCATCAGTGAGATCTTTAATTTAACAAGGATCAGCGAAAACGTGGAAACCGAACATGTGTTGGCCAAATATTCTTTGTTTTACGTCAACAAGTGATACATGAAAAATAATAAAATCAATGCACGTGTAATCTTCTAATAGGTGATTTTAAGTAGAAAAAAAAAAATAACCTAAAACATTTTTCATGTTCATTTTCTATATCAATCAGATCACTTGGAAAGTTGCTGTATCTAGTGGTGGGATTCCTCATATTGATACACTCAGTAAAAACTGTGAGAAGAAACTTTGACTGGTGTGTATTATACAGAAAGACTCCTTTTGAATGGTATCCACTTGAAAGGGCACTCCAGCTTTGCGGGCATTTTTACCTTACCGGGCAGTTGGAAAGCAATTTTAAGATGCCCTTTCTTAAAGAGTTCTACTGTGTAATTATACCTTGCATTTTTCGAAGATAGGCTTAAAAATATAAAGGACATTTAAACTAGATGAGGATTTTATTTTTTAGACATGTATATTTGTTGGCTTTGCAGGAAAGACGAATACACCATATTTATGGCAGGCCTTGCAGTGAATCAGAAAAATGCAAAATTGTTCAATAATGTTGGACATTCTTTGGAGGCTGAAAAGAAGTATGATGAAGCACTCAAATATTTTACTACTGCTGCCAGGTACTTTGGTTTGACTTTGTCCGTATTAAAGCCATTTTACATTGAATATGAACATTAGGATTCATAGTGTTGGAATGCATTTCTTGATTGGACCATAGCAGTTAATAATCAGTGATTTATTTGCTTGATCTTAAGCACCTGCATCAAATGTCCCTTCAATAACGTATTGCAGGGACATTTTTAAAGGTTCAAGCTTGCACAAAGTTCGAGTTATCCATGTTCGAGCTGAGTGGGATTACGTATAGAGTAGA
Source organism: Haplosyllis anthogorgicola (assembly GCA_038406195.1). Lineage (NCBI taxonomy): Eukaryota > Metazoa > Annelida > Polychaeta > Phyllodocida > Syllidae > Haplosyllis > Haplosyllis anthogorgicola. Next base: position 2,352 of record JBCAUI010535061.1, on the reverse strand, counting down.
ACCTGCCTTGAGGGGCCACCCTTTACTCGTAGTGTAAATCGGCCGTAAATGACAGGTGGCCTCATAAAGCAGTGGCTTGTTAAAGCAAGTTGTACTGTACTTTCTACTTCTGTTTCAGTGTACAGCCCGATGATATTGGCTCACACATTAATGTTGGGCGAACGTACAACAATTTGAATATGTCGCAGCAGGCAGAAATAGCTTACAAGGAAGCACTGAAGTTCATGCCTGCCGTTATACCAGGTAAATTTTAATTTAAGTTCCGTGGGTTACGTTTAATGTGTTTTCATGACCATCAACACTTGTGCAGTGCTTGTTGCTACCTGAGCAACAGGTAACTAAGTGATGCGTTTGTCCTATTTTTACACAATCCGGACACTTGGCAACTTGCCAAGTGCCTGCATATTATGACGTCATTAGTGACGTCATTTGATTTGGGGTCATGGCAACAAGTGTTGCATTGTATATTTAAGTTTGACATTTGTCAATGCATTTGTGAAGGTAGTAATTACTCTCAGAGTAACTCTTTTAATATGGTTAAGCCTCCGAGTTCACTGCTAAAACCTGTGCATGCGCTGGTTATTAAGATGTAATCCTGAAAAGTGTACTAAAAGTGTCTGTTAACCTTATATTTTGATGAAATGGTATATAAAAAAATTCGCACCTTATGCACGCAGGTAAACGATATACAGCACGAGTCGCACCTCAGCATTTGAGAGCTTTCGTCAACTTGGGAACCTTAATCGCAAAAGACGAATCTCGACTTGAAGAAGCTGATCAGGTACCTGCAGAAATTACTGCAACATTTATCGGTAGATAAGTAAAAAGAAAACGTGATATTTATAAATTTATTGAAATTGAATTGTAACTTAAACAAAAAATGTAAGCACGGAAGTAAGTGGACTTGGGAACAGTTGAAAGTTGGAAAATTAAAACGATGCCATATTTGTTTGTTGCACTTTACTTGGCTTTTAAAATTACGGGATACCTAACCATACTTTACTTACATTACATTTCCTTTCGACTTTGTTTTCAGTTCTTGAAGCAAGCAATACAGATGCGATCTGATTACACAGAGGCGTACATAAACAGAGGGGATGTTCTTATGAAACTCAATAAACCTAGAGAGGCAGAAGAGACCTATCTAACAGCACTCAAGTACGACAACGAAAATGCAGATATTTATTATAATGTAAGTTTCACAGATAACGCCAACTACAGCTGTCGGAAAACTTGATGGATAACGAGAAACATTTCAAAATACAGTAGAACCTGTCTTGAGTGGCACTCGACTTTTAGATGACCAGAATGCTGTAACAGGCAATGTTGTTCAGGTAAAATAAACATGAACATTGAGGATTCATGTAGGGAAAAAAAAACTGCCGTAAAAAAAGCAAAATGCTGCCCAGATGCCGCTCAAGACAGATTCTACTGTAATGACCTTACCTAGTTTAAAAACAATATTGCGAACCCCTTTTGATAGTAATCAATATACGGACTCTCATTGTTTTTTCATCAAGCTTGGTGTTGTGTTGCTGGAACAGAACAGGGGCACAGAAGCTCTGCATTACTTTAATAGTGCGCTGAAGATAAATCCTGAACACAGGGTAAGTACAACCATCTAAACAAACATTTTGTTGTTAATTCGTTATTGTTATTTACTTTTTTCGTTCAAGAGTTAAATACTTAGAATCCAAAAAAAACCCGAATATCCTGTGTCACGTGTCTTTCTGAAGCCAGCTTGGCTGTCAGATACACAGACTTTGTTTACAGTGTATGGAGAACATGGGGTAGTAATTAAACCACACGAAGAATCCCCTCAGAGTCCTCTAGTCCTTTAGAACTAATGAAAATTGTGCACTTATTTTCAGCAAACCCTATTCAATTCAGCAGTATTGATGCAAGAAATGAACGAACCTAAGCTTCGACCGGAAGCATTTAAAAGGTAGGTTGATGCTTACATGCAAAATAAAATTCCGAACTGACTTATTGTTAAGTATCAATTTCACTAAAATAAGAAATGTTAAAGTACTCTTGATATACTGCCAATTTCGCACACATTAAACGTCAACTGCAGTTTACAATTTATAACTTCTCAGCAGGCATCTGACCCAACCTTAGTGTGTGCCATCACCTTGATGTGATGTGAACAGGGGCAACCTACATCACATTCAGGGCCAGCACACACTTGAACCTGTCCTGCTAGCCAATTTTACGCCTTAGTCCGACGTAAATGTACTAAAACGTACTAAAGGGCGAAAATACCTTGTTAGTGATGTCGACTAGCATCAATCGGTATGTGAGGCGGAGTGAATGCACAGAGCAAGCGAAAGCTTTATATTCATTCTATAA
>JBCAUI010535050.1:0-11104 GCA_038406195.1 Haplosyllis anthogorgicola | reverse complement strand
CCTGATGATGATGGGGGGGGTCTTGCACTTGCAAGCTTTCAGCACTGCATTCACGCCGACTTCTAGTTGAATACTATAAGCCATTGCATTACAAGCAACGGCTTAACAATAGAAACTTATGTTTGATTGAAGTACGACGTTAAGTTTTATTACCACAAGATGAGATTAAACTGCTGACTGGTAAACGGGAAACAGTACCTTAAAGCTGACCTCCCACTATGTCAGTGTAATATCATGTATTCAGTAGACCAGTAAAATTCAAACTGATATTTCACGTTGAATTTCGAACAAAATGAGCAATAATAAATACCAAAATTAGTGGCTAGGAATATTTTTTAATTGATTACATTTAGTATAATGCTACAGTGAACTCTTTATTTTATACGACTCAAAATCATGCAGCAAGGCAGCAGATTCTACTGCATTGTTGATATTCTGATGAAGGGAAAGAATGTCGTATTTCAGCTCATTTGTAAGTTGGCAGTGATCAGAGCAACATGGATCATTTCTGTTATGGACCCAGACTATGCACAGAATACCTGAAGAAATCTGAGAGAGACAGAAGACAAATGAGGGATTTTGTAGAAATTCCATCAAGTGATTACAATAGCTAGCAGCAAAAGGTAATTGTAATGATAATAAAGATGACGTACAGCTTTTATGAAAACTTGGTTGGAAATATTTTGAATGCATCCCAGTCTAGCGTCAATAAAGGCATTAGACGGGGGAAAAATTGTCAAACATTTTTTGAGTAATTACAGTTTAAAGCAAGTGAACGGAAGTTATTTCATGTTATTCAAGTTTTTTGGAAATTTGCTTTACTAATTAGAATAATTAGTAAACTCCTCTTGGAATCGATATTTTGATTTCACGGTTACTAAAATTTGGTGTAAAGCAGCAGAAACTTGTATGTTTTCATCAGATTAGGTAACTATGTAATCAAAAGTCATTTTCCACGTGGAGTTAGTCTAATTAGTAAGTTTAATAAGCGAATTTCCGAAAATGTCGATTCAGGTTTCAAGAATAAAATCACAGCGTGAACTTCTACCTTTGCTGAGTTGTACTGATTTTCTAAAATAAATTTGAATTTTTTTGTACTCAAATTGAAGTACTAATCGTGATCTGAATCGATACATTTATATTATCATTTTAAGAATATTTCTCTCGAAATGGAAATCAAATAAAACTAATTGTGAAATATCTAAAATGGTTCTTCGTGGCTCTTCATTATGGGTAGAATTGGTTATTTTGTTCGAGTGAAATATACAACATGGACTTCGGCAAATGAAGTTTGTATTCTCTGTGAGATCTTTTTACTGGTGTATGGTGTGCACAGTCCCACATCTCGAGTTCCCAACCTACACTATAGACTCAACACCACAGACAACCCAGGAATTTGCACTGAAAATGTAAACATAGGCAGGACATTCGTCTTAAAGAACTACAGAATGTTCTTTGTCGGCCGCCCCCGTGACGGAAAAAAACTTCCGCGCCGCGCGGTCACGTGAGCGAGCATCAAGGAAGAAATCTAATTCTGCTTATGAAAGCTTTGTTGTGTTGTTCCTTAGTAACACACCAATTCCCTTTCAGTAAAAAAAAGTTAAACGCTTAATAACAATTTTACAAAAATACATTTTGCCAGTAAATTTCCCTTTGCTACATAGACCTACATTAAGTTCATTTCTTTGCTAAACATCGATTGATTACTAAAGGTTTAGAATATATGAATCTAACTTTAGATCTCTTACTATGTAATGTACTTGCACGACCCTATATTGTAAATCTAAAATATAGTGCAGCCAAATCACTTTAACAGTTCAGGAACAAAATAATCCCTTTGGAACATGTCAGCAAAATAATTCTAAGACTAGTGTTACTGAGATGTGTAAAACACGGCTTCACAGAAATTAACAAAATCGCTTCAACTAGGCAAAATATTAAATTAACGCCAAAATTATCATTGTGAATTTGATGGGTTTTCATCAAATTGATATTTCATTGACACGTCAAGGACTAAGTTTTTCTCTCCATAAAAAGTTGCATCATACTTTGCACCAATCCCAGGCTCTTTGAATTACAGATATTAGTTGGGGCTGGGAGAAATATTTTCCCAAATTATTCCATTTTTCACAAAAAATAACCATCACTGATTCATGACTAACACCTGGAAACCATCAAACCCAATGGATACCTTTCTAATTATTAATATTACCATAAGTTATTCTGTTGTTTGATGTACAGTATGTCCAGGAAAAACCCAGGCATGTGTTAACCAATCCCAGGGCCAGGAAAAAAGATCAGCACTGATAACAATCGAGCATATAAAGCCTTGATGGAAAGTCGAACACCAGAAATCAAAGAAACCATCAAACGGGAAAGTTTGTACAATATCAGAGAATAGAACCAGCCGCACTGCACAAAACAGAAAACTAGACAAAATATTCAATTTTGCAACAACATTCATTGTAAGTACACTTTAAAATACTTTAACCAATTAATGCATTACTAACATGCAAGTTAATGTAAAATTGTTAGTCAGCAAAACTGCATAAAGCTTCTAAAATTTGGATTGTTCCAGAACATATCAATGAAAAGACATGTCGTGGTCAATGCGAAACTCATTGAACAATTAGAGTGTAGATTTAGTGCTAAAGAGCAAGCTTCAAGTGTTTTATAAGAAACGTAAGATAACTTTGTGGTCAATCAGTGGGCACTGATCAAACTTCATTCAAAATGTCAGTTAAAGTCTGCGGTCTCAACAAACTAATAACCATAACATTTGTCTATCACTTTAGATTTGCGGACAAAGTAAAGATGTTGACCATGGACACTCTTATGAAGTCAATTGTTGTTACGTGGGCACTATTATTGATTTGTGGTAAGTAGCTATAATTGTACGCACAGATGTGCATATGCTATTAATAAATATTACTAATGAAGCTCAAGGGATAATCAATACACAGTGCACAGGTACATCAATTAAAATAAATGATTTTAAAGATTGTAAGCTTAACTCCAGTAGCAGTATTAATATGTATTCTTACCAAACGCCAGCTTATATTACAAGCAGGCAATTCATTGAAACAAAAGAATTTGGGGTCTTCTGTGTTTCCTTAAGGCCAACAGCACAGCAGAAATTTCTAAGTCCCTCTTATTTCCAAAAATTTGCCCATTAAAATGAAGACCATAATAAACATTATTTTCTACTTTTCTTGCAGTCCAGTATACCGAGGGAAAAGGTGCCATATTTCTCAGCAAGGAAGAATCACATCAAGTGCTTAAGGGTGGGCACACCGCACTGTCTGAGCTGGAAGGATGGGAAACCTATTATGAAGACATTTATACAAACAAGGTAAGGGCATTTTTAATTCTGTGTGGTGCAGTTTTTATCTAAAGAGCAAAAGACGGATATTAATGACGTAGAGGGTTTACATAACTATTTATGGCAAATATACATTTAATGGCAAATATAATAGTATAATGTTGTAATTTATTTACAAAGTATAATCATTAATTTTACTTTGTCCTTTTAGGTGCACTTTGGAACTGGCGCGGGTCTCACGCACCAAATGGAAACACTTGTCAAACGTGGCATCATTTCCCCGCGTGTCAGAGAACAAATGTTGGACACCTTAACAGCATCGGCCGCATTGGGTCTGCAGGGAGTATCTCAGCCAGAAAGGACACAGTCTGTATCCAGTAGCACGCCGCAGAAAGACACGATTCTTGGTGTTCACCATGGGAGTTTAACATCACGTCCAATACACTAGGAAACATGGAATTTCAAAGTGGACCTGAAATAATCCTCTGCTAGTCATACTTCCTGCAGCAAAAGTACGACATTCTCACTTGGAATGGAACTGGTTACCTAACCTGTGCAATACATGATGCAAAAAGACAAAAGAGCCAATGAATGAAACAATCCCTTGCAGCTGCTACATTCTTCCATGAAACCAACACTAATATTTATCTGCGAAATATTGCTTGCATTGAAGGAGCTGGACTCTTATTTATTTAAAAAACAGTTAAGTTATTAAAAATGTACTCCCCAGCTGGACTGGATACTTTTTATTCACATATACTGCTTCAATATACTGTAGTAGCATTAGCTTACTTATGAATATTTGCATTTCAATAGATACACAGATTTACAGTCGATGAGAATAACAATGACTATCATTAAACCACTTCAATGAAAAACGTTTGCTAATTCTATGTAGTTGGAAGCAAGATAGATCTGATACATTACCATTCATAAACAAATATAAATTTTAATCATTGTAGATTATGTTATAACTTTCAAGAGGTTAAATTTTTGCTGTTCTGAAATGTAGAATACTGCGAAATTTCAAACATCATACTCCATTTTATGATCTATTTCCCTGTAGAACGTTATTTTTCATGCTGAGGTAATTTTATAATTTCATGCTAACAGTGACTTCATCATATTTTATATTTTTCTATTTATAATGCTTTGTATTATTGATGTTTTGCTTGTGATAGAATAAATAATATTTAAAATGTAACAATATCTTTGTGATGTGTTGTAACTCTGACAATTTAAAGGGCTAGATTGATTTTATCCACTCAGTAAGCTCGCATTCTGTTTGTACACGGCTAACATAGCTTAACAGCGTAATCTAGTTTACTCTCCAATCTCAATCCAACCGTTACGTCCAAATCAAAACTGTGCAGTCAATATTATTCCATCTCTGTAACACTGAATTACATGCAGTGGCGGATCCAGGATTTCCCGCAGGAGGGGCGCCCGGTCCCGTAGGGACCCCTTATTTTCGCCCAAAATTTAGCAAAAACTGCATGAAAATGAACAAAATTCTCCCTGTAGGAAAGGGCACAAGAGGCGCCCCCCTGGGATCCGCCAATGACATTCATTGTGAAATCTTTTTAACACATGAATTTAAATTTTAAAGTATCACTTAAAATCACATTTCGATCAATACTTTCTCTCCAGAAAAGATAATTATTTTGGAAAAAATCCATGGTAACAAATATATATGTAAATATATCTAAAATCCTCACCGCGCCACACGCCACACAATTTTGGATAAGTGTGACGTTACTGTTGACCATGAAATTTTACTTTGAAGTGAAAGAATGTTATGAAAGAACTGATCAGTGTAGTTTTCCTGAAATCAGCTTTCTTACCAGGTTCTGACATAAAGCTGCCAAGATAGAAATGAAATTGAATAACTTATTGGTTTATTAGATACGCTTGCAAATAACAAATGAAACAAGGAAACACCTCAAAGATTTTTTGCGCAATTATTTAACATATGACCAGGAAATAAATTCATAATAGAATATTGTGGTGTCATCTGTTGTTTTCAGACTTGAAGATAAGAAACATTTTGTTATTGATAATATGCATTTTGTGATAAGACGGAGATAAGCAAAATCTAATAATCTATCAAATTGTAAGCGTTAAACGTTAGGCTGATGCCTGGGCAACGCTACGTCACAGCTGTGGGGTTTGTTTTTTTCAAGCTAAGCCCAGTGTTTAGCGTTTAGCGGGTGCTCTTATTCCATGTGCCCTCTCTACCAGCTGGTGTGCCCTGCCAGTAGAGGTTTTTCTTAATTCGAACTCTATCTAATTCATCTTAATCATTGCGCTGAATGCCCTCTATCGGGCATTCAGCTTTCTGTTTTCACGAGATTTTTGCATTGATTTCCCTGGCAAGGTCACATGACATACAAGGTCACATGACAGACAAAATGGTGGCATGAAGCTTGGTAGCCGACAGGTTATCTCCTCGTTATTCATCTAATTAGATAGGATTGGTCATACCATTTTTGGTAAATATTATCAAAATTTAACTATTTTCAGTCAATTTACTAATACTGATGTACTAATAATAGTAATCCTACTCATTATTACTCATAATCTTTTCACTTTCCAATTGAATTAGACGAATTGGATGAATTGGACAAATTAGACAAATTTAATGAATAATACAAATTCAAATTTGAATTTGGAAAAACCTTCAATAATGCTTTTAGCCAACATTGCTGCGCATGTCCAGCGTAAAATCAAAGAATTTATCAAATCGTAAATCGTGCAATTATTCTGCATAATGAATTGGAGATTTAAGCTTATTTAGTATTTTAAAAAACATTCTATTCATTTGTAACGTCTTAGTATTTCGTATTCAACATGAAATAAAGTAACTTTCATAAAATTGTAATCTAATATATTATTATTAATCAAAGTTGCAATTTGCAGCATTTGATATTAAAATGAAAAACGTTATTGTTCAATTGATATTTGAATGCGGTTAAAATCATTCCATTACTCGAACTTAATTTAACTGTCATTTACTTGAATGTCTACTTTACCTATGCTAATCGTAATGATCAATGATTGACATGTTCGCAGATTACTATTAATTTATGTTTTTACAGCACTTGCCTGCTTTCCTTTTACGAAGTCATAAATTGTCTTGAACACTTTCCAGTATCCGCCTTTAGCATGAAGCAAAACGTAGTCAATGGGATCGTAGGTTTGATCTTCCATTTCTATTATGACTCTCTTCACAGCGGCAGAGAACAACTCATTGAGATTTGCAATGAAGATGTTGGCCAACATGAATATAACAGAGAGCGCGTAGATGAACATCACCAATCTTGCGAACATGTCATCTCCAGCGGCCGTGCCTGGTTTGAAGTTCGATCCACCTGAAAATAATGTATTGCACAACGTAACTATTTAGGATTTGATTATGGTTGAAAGAATTGAGATCTGGTCATGCATGTCATCTTTGTAGGATGATATGAGGCGCACTACCACTACTAAATTTACGATACATTTCGTGGGAGAGCTATATGGATGGGGTACAACAGTCCTAGTCAGCTCTGCCAGGTTCAGTCAATGATCCCATCAATGTGAAGGCAGAACGTTTGTCACTGCCACTGCACGAAGAATTTGTGGTTAAAATTAATTAAATTGAGTCACTAAATTATTAAAAACTAGTCAAGAAAATGACATATATACCTCCTAGAAAAACAGCAAACAGTGACTCCATTGTCCGTATCATGGAACTGAACTCGTATTTGCGGTAGCCGTAGATGACGTGAAACATGGTCGCAAAGGCCCAGAACATGATGGCGAAGTCTCTCATGAAGCTACGAAAAGAAAAGAAAAAACAGTAAAAATCTTGTGAAAGCTACCGAGCATAGACTTATCTCATCGTATTGGCTAAGATGGCAACGGAAAGCTCTTTCAGTGTCCATTATCTACTTAGAACTTGCAAGTGAAGTCATGTCTCACGTATTGTATTAAAAGACAAGTTCACAAAAGAATGACCGCAATTATGAAAGGCAAAATAACACCTACTCTTCTATACTTGACGCCAGTAAGTAAACTAGTAAGATTTACAGAAATGATAAATGTTTTTGCCAGCATGTTAGCATCTACTTACTAAATGAACGTACTGCCTCCTTCCTGAATGACATAAGCGACCGTTCTGAATCGAATAGATAGTTGGAGAATACTCAACAGCAGAACCAGATTTATGAAGGTCACAACTCCAATCAGAGCCAGGTACGTCTGACTAACCGTCGCCAACAAGCTGAAGTTCACGAACGTGTCTGAAAGGAGAAAGAGTTGACTTCATTATATGGAATGCGATACTTTCGCTGTTTAACTTGTGACGCATGAAATCATTTGTTGGGACCATTCTAAACGAGACATAAAGAACATTGGACAATCAGATAATCTTGCAGACATTGCATCTCTTAGAATATTTGCAGACACGAGGCTGTGTAGATTGATCATACATGTTGTGACAAACTGGTGTCGTCCTCCTTTCACATACCTTTAGAAGTCATCACAACTTGTACAGCTTCTGACGTTTTGATGAGTCTAATTGTGTAGAAAGCTATCCCAGCGTAACAGCAAACCAGCTGAGCAAGGTCAAGAACGTTGGTAATACTCTTAAAGTAGGCCAGTCGATGGTCGTAGAATTTCTTAATGTTGATGACTGTGTAGATGAGGGCAAACACAATAATCGCCAGGTTGACCATCCCCATGTTGGAAGTCGTCTCGTCATAAACCCGAAACGGCAGGTAGATATTCTTCAAGTGACCTTGACCTACACAAACAACATATTTAATTTGTTAACACGGATGACTTTATTCCAATATCAACGTCCAATTTGCAAATAGATTGCTCATGCATTGATTTAGATATATCATTGAATTCTAATTTTATTTTGCAGAATTTAAAGTACATTAAGTAAAATGAACACTGGAATAGCATTTTGCCTTTTAAATTAGTGCTGCACAAGTCTTTACTCTTTTGATAAATTGAAAAGATTAACATAATTGACTTGCGGATTTTTTAACCTGTTGGGAAAAGTTCGAACAAAATGACAATGTGTTCGAACAAGTTGACATTCGCATTGTAAAAAGTGAACTCCACAACGACGGCTCTGGTGTAGATGTCCAACCATTGGTGATCTTTCAAGTCCTACATACAAGAGAAAAATGTCAATATATTCGTCAAAAAAATGCCGCATTCCAGATGTTAACCTCCCGTTATATTCAGCGTATTTAGTTGCACACAGTCTGTACATGTTGACTGCAATGTGAATGTCGTGAGCAAAAGTGCAGCCTATGCAGAAAAAATAGCTTCACATTACTTACAGTGGCCAATATACATTCGTCCCCGGATATATCAATATTTTTGGTGCGAAAAAATGGCATCGATATAAGCAGGATATCAATATAAGCGGAACAAATATCTACATATTTTAATTTGACTGACTGCAAGAGATTGTATCGATATAAGCGGGATATCGATATAAGCGATATCGATATATCCGGGGAGGAGTGTATATACTTCGTTTATTCAAACATTTATTTAAATATTTTGTGTAGTTGTCTCTGTAAATAGGCTCAACAATGTTTTCTCTATGTACTTACCCGAATCTGCAGCAACGCATCGTCGTATTCTTCAGTCAGATCCACTATGTAGCCGCTTGATAGGTACGTAACAAGTTTACCAAACACAGGAGCACTATCTGTTTCCTCGTAACGGAAAGCTCTTTCAGTGTCCATTATCTATTATCAGTAGAAAAGAAACATTTGACCTACATTCTTAAACATGCTTGCATGCGTCTTGAGGTTTTGTGAAATATGTTGCCAACTTCTTTGATTTTAAGTGAAAGTTGCATTTCTCACGTTGACTAAACACTTTTAGGTGTAAGGAGTCCCCAGACCCTTCCGTCGGAGACGATAGACAAGCTTTCCATTTTTCAATTGTTTTGAAGAAATTCCAGCGTCCTTTGAAATTGACGATCAAAAGCAAAATATCTCTGTTGATCGTCGCGCTTCGAAAGTTCTGTTAGTGAAAAGTAGTCCAAATGATTTTAATATTTCCACTATGCCTTGTGATGATGAATTTTACCGACGTGAAATAATAAACTTACAGATAATTCGTTCGCCTCGCTAACTGTGTGATTATCAGTCGTGTAGAACCAACCAGGCAGATAGTTCGACTTATCTTCGTTAATGACTGAATACGCAGGATTACATTCCTTCACTACACGTCTTGCCTCATACGGTATTACACAGGATACTGTTAGTTAAAATTAAAGAGAACATTCATCTTTAAATGCGGCGATATATCTGTAATAAAAATGTCCTAAACAATATAATTTAATTTTAGTTTAGCTAATAGCAATGGTTAAATCACTGAGAACTTTTGTCCACAACAAAACTAAAGGATGGCATTAAAAGTAAAAAACGAGTTGGCAATTATTAATAATTGCTTATTGTCTTTCGAATGTGAGAATGTGATAAGACACAACATCGTTTTTAGCACCATGTGGTAACATGGCAACATATTTTATGACGTCATTATGTACCACCATATTAGATGAACCGGAAGCTTGTTTTTTAGGCTGATGACCACATAGTCTTTGCGAATTTCGTTCGAAAGACAATAAAATACTATTCTGAACTTGAGTCGCTTGATCGCAATGTTTTCCAAGGCTCTTTTATGTGACCATCGCGATGTCATGTTTGGTAACCCTCTTTCGGACTTGAGATGACTATACCCCCAAGTCCGAAAAGCAACGATTTAATGAGTTCACGATCATACTCACATGGCTTTATTCTGATTTGTCTCATTCGTGCCGGACCAAGTCGGAAGGATTCCCGTGATGAAATGTACCGTCTCTCGCGCCATGTAGCTTTAGAGCCGTTGTACCAATCCGGTGCATACAGGCCCTGAATCAGTACGTCATCCAACCACATCCAATAGGATTGGATATCTCCTTTCTAACAAATGCAGATCAGTGCAAAGGTTTAACGAGAGAAATTACATACCATCCAAGGTCTTACGTCAAGCCGTCCTCACCTGCCACTGAACCATATTTGAGGAGGGGTCTGACTGTCAGGTCTACCAGGCATAGACGATATTGGTAACCCATAAAAGAAGTCTGTTAACGTTACGCGTGATAGACTAATAATCTAGTACCATTTGCCATTTCACCCGAAACTTTTCAGTTGGTATTTCCATACACAACTGGTTTCATTCAAGTAAGAGCCAAAAAAATTTAAAACAAAATGATTTCTAAGCTACTCGTATTGCCTACTTTCTAATGGGCGGCTTGAATAAAACCTTTTTTACATTACTTTGCTACCTGACTTAAACAGAATGGACCATTTTATTAATTTCCGATGCGTGGTTTTAAATTTCAATTTACAAGATGGGAATCTTCACAATAAATTACTCACATCGGACAGTCCCCTACCGAAGTGTTGGGCGGCATCCTGAGTGAGGTAATACGCGTCCTCACTGACCGCGTTTAATCCCAGGACTAGTAATAATACGACGTATATTGTCCTGAAAAAAAAAAAACAAGAATAGAATTAACCTGAAGGTTAACGTTTCTGCATTGTGCGCGTTATTAGACTGGTTTATTCCAAAGATTTGACAACAGTGCGCGAATTGTAACGCACACTTTTTTCATTAGAAATGTATACATCCAATGCTACCACATCTACAGCGTGTCTTCATGAACTAAACGGTATGGCCATTAAGGCTGTCACGCTGGTCTAGGAGCGTGTGCCCCTTACTGGA
>JBCAUI010535028.1:0-11107 GCA_038406195.1 Haplosyllis anthogorgicola | reverse complement strand
ACTTCACTCAGCTGAGTGAAAAGGTGTGAACAATCAGTTTTCACAGCTCATATGAGCTTTAATCATAAAGTTGGCATATGTCACTTGTTCAAGTATATAAATCTCATATCCTTTTGGTCCAAATCATCCATCAAAGCTGATGAGGACAGTGAGATACTGTCGAAAAGTACTTACTTCACGCAAATAATACATTATCAGATTGACATGAATTCTTCTACTGATTAAGATGCCTCACAAATCAATGCATGATGTAACAATAAAGGTATCTCGCTTTTGTTCATGTCTCCATTCTATTCCTTGAAATTTTGCATAACTTTTAAGACAAATCAGCCCACGGAGAACTCAGCCAACAGTTCCCCTCATCCTATGATTACTCAGAATGTATTAATTGAGCCCTAATACAAATCATGAAATTCTATTCAGTTTTGGAACAATCGCACATTTAAAGCACAGCATGAAACTCTTGTGTTTTCTCCTTTGTTCTGTACTTTCCGAAATTTATAAGAATCTATTGATTTGTATTTCCAGTGCACTTTATGATACTGTCAAAACCATTCAAAACCATAAGTCAAGACACTTTCTCTCCTTAATGGAACGGGATCAATGGCGGACACCTTCGGGTCAAATGGTCATTTGATCTCTATGCTAAAGGCCGCGATGAATGTATCTGCCATCTGTGAAACAATTTCAACATTATTAAGATCAATTTAATTCTGCATTTTCTTCATCTGCCTAAAATAGCCAGCTGACAATTTCTCGTATGAGGGGCGCCAATCTTGGGGATGCCCAATTTTTACAGATGTTTTGAAACGAAGTAAATTAAGATATATAAAACTACAAAACAGTCTTCTTTTTCTCATTTATATCCATTTATTTTCAAAATTTCTGCAGAAAATATTTGATTACAGAGGCACTATGATATTAAAATATGCAAAAGTGATCAAATATACTGTCAGTGGTGGGTCCAAGAACTCTAATATTTCATGTATTTTACTTTTCTGCAATTTTGGACAAATATTGATGAAATGTATGCTACATCCTATGGAAAATGGTTGATCCGTCAGTTTTTATTGTGGCTGAATTCACTGAAATTGTTTTCAAAATGAGGTAGGTACATTTGGTTTTGAAGTGGCCATGATCAAAAAGACAAATCCGGAAAAGGGTCAAATGTGATTTAACGAAATGCCGTTACACTGATTTTATTAAACAGTAGCATTGATATTTTGAACCTTACAAATACTTCTATCTTAACGTTGAGTTTGTGGATCCGAACTTTTTTGATCAGGGAATAACCGAAGACTACTGCAACCTACCACAAAATGGTCAGACAATTTTGACACTATAGATTCATGGTGACGACAAACAACACTTATATTTGACATAACGTTGAACAAGATGCTCAGCTGGCTAAAAGGTCTTCATTTTATCTCTATGAAAAATGCCGGATTCCCCCTATACGTCTATGTCATCTATTAATTGTTTCAACATATCAATTCAATTAGACATTGTCTCCATCTGCCTTATATATTCCCTTATACACGTACATGCTGTATATGGAGACCCTTAAAGAGCACACTGTGCTTTTTAATGATAAACTTTTCAGGAGCTGATTTATTTTTATAACAAAGTTGAACAAGATCAAGCAGTAAAATGAAGTTGTGATAAATTTGTGGCGGTGTTGGGCCAACGTGCCACTGCTCTGTTGGCGGATCCGCCACGGCACCACTTCTGTGATTATTTCGTACGCCTGAATACGGTAACTAAAACACAAGCTTTTCACCAGGCCATGACAGTTTTAAATTCTTATTTCTAGTTTACTTGACAATAAATTTGTTCAAACACTAAATAAAAATTTGAAATTTAATTTGACATTACCCGATCTATGTCGCATGGTTGATTTTGTACGTTTAAAAACGTGTTTCTTTCCGTCACTTATTATCCGATAACACAATACTTGCCTCGCTCAGCTAACATGAAATTACAAAACGAAATAGCACAAAAATCCTTGAATACATGATACATTTATCGGAACATTAAACCTTAACCATAAAACCTTTAAAAACGTAACAAATGCATCTACGTCATACATGTTGTGTATCGAGTTTTTAGGAAATTCACTTTACTAATTAACAAATTAATTACTAGTTAGTAACCTCCATGCGAAATGTGAAATTTTATGAAAATTAACAGAAACTTTTACGGTTTCATCACGTTTTAGTTCAAAAAATTAATTCCATATATGGAGTTTACTAATTAGTCTAATTAGTAAAGTGAATCTTCGATTATCTATGCACAGTGTGAAACTGGACTTTCATTCTGACAATTCAGTTGGTCTTGCAGCGCCCTTGAAAGCTTCGGCCTTAGTGCACAGATTGGCGATCTCTTCTTGAAGCCGAGCCAAATTTGCAGCCAGTTCTAAAATGAAATAACAAACATGTGAGTTGATTCGGTTGGCACAGAACCACGACGTCGACATAGAACCAGCAAATCAGGTGTAGTTCCTTGGAGGTCTAATACGTTGAGCGTGCAGCATTGGATGAAGCCAAAGGTCCGAGGGTCAATTTTTTTAAGAACTTGAAAAAATGGTAATAAATACCACACTGAGGCCTTTCAAGGGTATCAACTATTTTTGTACCACTTTTTGTTTTGTATTATATAATAGAATTTCACGTTATACTATTTATACGCATCAATAGTCCAGCGTGTAATTCAATTTATTTAAGACGTAAAACAATCAATAAGATTTCCATGATCTTTTTCTGGATGGGTATTACTTGTTCTGCTAAAATAGATACCGTATTTATTCGAATTGAAGCACCAATGAGTCCAAAAAATTAAATAGTCTACTTAAGACATTAATGTCACCCAAAAGTTCTCAAAACAAGATATCGATAACAACAAAATATAACTGTCAATAAATGTTGAAAAAATATTTAATTTATTTCCTTCCAAAAACAGGGGGTGCTTCTATTAGAGAGTGTGCGTCACATGTAGAGCCATTTTATCAGCAGAATTGGCCCTTTTATTTTTTTCAAAGAAGCATCCCCTCAGAATTTGGTCTAAGCATCGGGTGCTTCTATTCGAATAAATATGGTATATTAGTGCTTACCAAAGCTAGGAGAAGTCTCCTCGTCTTTCGCAGTGGGGCTGGAGTCTTTGTTTTGGCCCTGGAAAAAGAATCGAAGATTTATTATTCTAAGACTGATTGGCTTTCTTTCTAAACGATGTTTAATTTTTATTGCCTTCCATAAGATTTAGTGAGCTTCAACATCTAAATTCATCCAAGTGAGACAGCCTAAAAGCCATAAATGTAAGCCTCTCTTCACTCTACTCATATCTTGAGTAAGGAAACTCAAGTATAGTTAGTACTAGCTAGACCTCCAGGCAGACAACAGGGAGTGTTGCTTTCTGTCTTGCCTGTGTTGGGAAACTGGTACTCTGTGAGACCAAGGGACATGCAGAGACAGTGTATGCCAACTGTTGGGAACAGGGTGAGTACACTGGTCATCTGGGCAGTGTTGCCAACTGTCTCTGTGTGACAGCAAGAGGACCTCTGTTAGCTGTGGTGCCGGGGGCACAGGGACAGAGATCATCCTGCTTGTTGTTATCTTGAAGATTGGAAGCTGCATACTCTTCTAAGAGTGTGAATTTTATATACTTATATATTGGACATATGTACATTACATATAGGATTAATAAATAGTGAGTATAAACAAGTTGACTTCATTGTTACTGGATAAGAGTGCTGTTACGCCATCTAGTGATGTTCCTGGATAAACACAACATATGGGAGAAGTACTAACCAAGAAGTTTGGCAATATAGTTTAAGACAATATAACCATCTTGGAAATATCAGTTAAAGAAGTAAGAAGACCGCGCACCAGGTTAAGTAGCGAGAGGACGAAATGACCGTTTGTGGCTCTTCATTTTAGGAACAATAGGCTCTTTTCTTCCAGTGAAAACGCAGTTTGTTGTATGTCACGTTTTATAACATCTCTGATGTTTTGTTTTTGGATTATAGCATCTCGGGCAAAAGTCATTAGCCCGACACCCAATTTTTTAAGGTAAAAATTTCCTCCAAAATTAGTGAAGCAGATTAAACTTTCTGACACTCACAGCTTCTTTAATCTTTTTGTTCTCCATATCTTGAGGGGTCTCAGCTGAATCCAGATCGCGTGGTGAACGTCCATTGCCTTCATCATTATCTGCTGGTTCCGAAGTACCTCCTGTGATGCTGCAGTAAAAGTAAATATTTCTTTATTTAAAATTAGCTTTTCCGTGAAGTTTTTGTCCACATTTTATCCGGTTGACTGAATGACCTCTGACTGGAAGTACAGAGTAAGCCATACATGATGTCATTAACCAACAAACATTAAGAACCGTGACGTTATTTAACACAACGTTACGTTACCCCACAACATAGGGGGAGCTCTAGTTTTCTTGTTGTCTGTCGAATGACAGAGTATGTGGTCTTCTGCCTAAAAAAGTTACCATCTGAAAGCGAGGTTCATCCCACTTTGCCATGGTTACAACATGAGGTCATTCAGCAGACACACGACGTTACGTTCGATGTAACGACTTTTCTAGTTTTTTGAGGGTTTTTTTATGTAGAAAAGAAGGGAAACAAATTTGCAAGAAACCCCAAGACCTAAATTTTCTTACATCAGCTTTCTGTGTGGGTAGATACCACATTGTAGGTGTTTGTAGTAAACCTTGTTGGATAATTTTTATAGACGCCGTTCTCCTGGTATTTTACTGCCTTCATCAGCTGCCTAAAATATTGACATGGTGATTTATTTTACTTTGTTCATCACAACCAACAGCACTTGAAGTCAGGAGTTGTAATTCGTTTTAGGAACAATATAAACGTTGTAGTTTTCTATGTAAGAATGGTTTGAACCTGTATTGTTTCTGGAATGAGTTGCTTTTGCTACTCAGAGAACGCTGTCCATGATATTGTGTTGCATTTTTTTGGCATTTTTTAACAATGGGAACTGTCACATGTACACAAAAAATAACACAAGTTAATTTTCAATTGTGCTCACTAAATGTTTGGAGAAATCAATTTGATAAATAGTGAGCAGAGGTGTTCCTCGTTTACCTTATTAGCTTGGTTGCTGTTGATTCACCCAGCCGACGTAAATCCTCGTCAGTGATCCACATGTCATCACTTTCGATCTCCGAACTAATTATGAAATCTTTATTTTCAAATCGAAATCGTTTGAAGCAAGTGATTATCGGTTTCTCCTCACCTTTACCATCTGATATAAAAGTTAAAACTAGTGTAATGCATTTTGTGCAAATGGAGATCATCAGGAGAATATTATAGTCTAAAACTTCTAAACGAGTCGACATAGAAATTTCAGAACATGCGTCACATTTATTTAACTGACTTCTCAACCAAGGTGTCATACTTGGCAAGATTACCTTCGAATTCACAAAAACACGTTTATCATTCTTTTTGCCTCAGTGGAAGAAATTTGCATTCTTGCTTTTTCATTTTTGAAACAATAGGACTTTGCACCGTGTTCTCGTTCAAGTGAAAGAACCACCAAATAACTCGTGTAATGAATGCACAGTATGTACTAATTTTGTTCTCGAATTGTCCGAAATGAATAGAATTTTCCTAAGCTGTTCTTGGAAACAGCAAATTTGAGATCACAAAAGTTTAACCTTCTTCTCATTGGCGGATCTAGGGGGCATGGGACGTGCTTACCTCCCTACTGCGGCTAAATTTTTCATGCGGCTTTTGCTGAATTTTGGGTGACCCTCATACAGGAAATCTTTGATCCGCCACTTCGCATTGACTCTATTTTATCAAATACTATGTCTATGTGATGTGTAGTTCATGAAGTAAGCATTGATCTAATCACCGACTGTATCAGACAAATTGTTTGTCTGAATTTGGTAGATTAATCTCCAGTTTCAGATCAGGAAATAAGATTTTGTCAACAATAGCACTACACACTGTGTCTTTCGCTCGAAAAGCTTTCCGTGAATTTTTTGAAAAATGAAGTCTTGAACATTTTTAAGTACATTGACATCAATTCATTAACTCACCTTGTTTAACCGGGTTCTCGGCCTTTTTATTTTCCGCGGGCCCTCCAGTTTCTGGGGCCTACATACTCATATTACATACATTTAGTTTATAATTCTTTCTCTTAAAAACAGAACATGTGCATGAATAGCACAGCGTGGAATCATTTAATTCCCATACTGATAGACTTTTCCGAGCATGCTGGCTGCTGAATTATGTAAATAATATAAACATTGCTTTAGCTTGAAACAGTAATATTGAATTTATTCTAACAGTACATGGAATCGTATCATTTTGGAAACGAAGAGAACAAAGGAGAGAACAAAAGAATTTCACGCTGTGCTATTGATGCACTGTTGTTAAACTTCTGATACGAATTCCGTGTACTGACTGAAACATGATAATGTTCACACTAGTAGTGAATTCTGATCTGTAATTTTTAATTACAAACCAAATCAAGAAATTCCTGTTAAAAGTTAAAGGTACAGAACAAAAGAGGAAACAAAAGAATTCCTTGCTGTGCTTTTGAATTTTTGCTCTAAACTTTTAATAGAAATTTCTTGATTTGTTTCTTTACAAAGGTTTCACACTGTGAGTTACGATGGAGCCTATTAGTTAGTTTGCGGGCTTATGTAAAAGGAGAAAATTGTGTCGATTTTACAAAAGCTATTGTTTCAGCACATCGTGGAATTTTCCAGAACTCTTATTGAACTTTCCAGAAAATATGGTAACATTTGCAAAATAGTTTTTGTCACTTTTACGCTTATTTTCTTGACATTTATCTCATCAATAACGTTAAGTACACAAAACTCGTATCAGAACCTCAACACTGTACCTGAGCTCCCTTTTGTACACAACTGATACGATTTTTGTGAGGGAAGTGATCTAACTTTAGCAAAGGATACACTTCCTATCATTTTGAAATAATAGTGCATCAAAAGCACGGTGTGAAAGTTCTCTACTTCAGAGGCTGAAATGGTCTTCATTTTATCCGCATGCTAACCATTAATTGTTTCGACATAATTATATATCAATTCAATTTGACATTGTCTCCATCTGCCTTACATCATTTACATGCTGTTTTTGGAGACCACTGTGCTTTTTGCGTAAACATAAAATTTTAAACTTTTCAGGAGCTGTGTTCGATTAATACGGTTCCAAAATGATAGGAATTTCAGGAGATGTTAACTCTTTGCTTGCTATGGATTGAAGTCGGAGCAACGGAATTTCATACTGTGCCATTAATGCAAACCAAATGTCAGCTTAAAACTCTAAAATTTATAGAATTTCTTCTTCTGTCTTGCTATTTCTTTTGCCTTCTCCATTCATGGTACAAACAAATCTAAAATACCTGTTTATCCGTTCTTGGGTCGCTCTGTTCTTTTCCTGAAGCATTGTTTCGTTCCTTCTCTGCTTCTACTGCTTCATTCAGGGTTGGTTTAGGGCTGATCTGTTCCATTTTGGAATCTGTAGTAGCACTTGTTTTGGAAGAAAGGACAAATCCCACAGAATCAACTATATATGGTCTGTTGATAACCAATGACGTTCATGAGTAGCTTTATTTATCCAATAAACTTTCAGAATTTTGCAAATGCAAAGTTGGCACCTCCCAAAAAAGGGAAAATATTATGTGACAGATGTAACTTTTTAATATGTTTTGATATGTTTTCTCTTCATTACAAAAGTCACTGATAGTTTTTGCACAAGATCAAATTTCACAGAGAATGGAAATTCCATTAATTTTGGAATGATATCATTTCTGGCGCGGCTTTTATGAGCTAAATAGATACGACAAAAAGTAATTGTGAACATAATTAAATTAAAAATGGGTCCAGATGGACCTGAGCTCATTTGGCATTGTCATAAACTAAGACAATATAAGGCACAATGTTACATAAATGCAAATAAGGTGTCCAAGATCAAATCTCAAATATGTGATCTTTGAAAAAAACCCCACAAATATGGCTGCCAAACTGGAAATATAGGTGACCTCAATACAAATTTTTACCTAAATAAAATGGCTATGTAGATGCATAAGATTGCCAAGTATGAAGTCTGTATCATTAACTGTATGCCCAGGAGCAAGGGTCAAAGAAAAAAACAAATATGCCTGCCAATATAAGAATAAAGGTCACAGCAACATAATTTTTGCTAGGCTTTGAGATAGGACATAGGTGCATAAGTGTCTAAGATATGAGGTCTCTATGATCAATAGTGTAACGATATCGTTCAGTTGTGTACAGTGTGTCGTAACGTAAAGTAACGTCTTACGTTCTAACGTTTTGTGCCCCCTGGCGGTTGTTGGAATCGAGCATGGAGCAATGGATGCTCCAATAAAGTTATTCAGTTAAAACCCAATTGTTTGTCTCTGTTACCGGCAAGAACATCACAAATAGTGTGCTCAGGGTAGCTGTGCACAGACAATGACTACGACAATGACAACAACAATGACAACGACAATGCAGGACAACGACAATGCAGGACAACGACGGACAATTCATGATTCTACAGGCTCTTTGGCAATTATGCCAAATGAGCCAAAAATAAAATTGCCAATAAATCCTAGGAAAGATCCAGACTTATACACAGGGGCGGATCGCAGTGGAGGAGGGGGGGGGGGAGGAAGGACTCATGTGAATGATTTGTTGTTGTGAGTGATCAGTTTCCACTTCGTGAGAGATTTGTTGTTTCTCTCCATAACACCAATGTTAAAGTTTTGGACATATTCTTCCTCTTTGCAACGCTCTAATCTCAGCATTGGGAAGGAATTTTGAAATGCATGCTTGAAAAAGTATGTGATAAGAATGGCTGGATGCCTGCTAACACCTATGTACTATGTAGATTTCTTTGAGCAAAATCGGGTGCTAATCAAAAGTGACTCCAAGGATCATAGCGCGCAAGTGAGTAAGCACACCAGCGACAGATCCACCCTGGCTTGAAACTCACACCAAGTCCGAAAAAGAGGATACCAGTGGCTCCACAAAAATGGATCTCAATTCACCAAAATTTAAAAAAAAAAGAAAAAAATGCCATGTGCAACGTTTAACCTCTGCCAGCTTGATGGGTTTTATCCTCTTTTTTTCCTAATATTCCTAAAATTCCTGATTTCAAAGTGCCGCAGAAATGTACAGCATTCACTGTGAAACCTGTCATTTGCGACCACCTGTCATTTACGACTAGGCATTACGGAACCAAAATTATGCTTTCCATTTAAATGAACCTGTGTTTTAACACCACCAGTTATTTACGACCATTAAAATTGGTCCTAAAGGGTAGTCGTAAATGACAGGATTCACCGTATTAAAAAGAACCTTATCCAATAGATGCAGGAAGTCCTTGCCTTGTTAAGTCATATCCGTATATCTGTGGCTTTGAATATCGTAAAGTCTCTAAGACCACACACTCCTCTGTCTCTGTCTGTGTCTCTCTTGTGAATGAAGAGAGGCATTAGACGTAGCCGCATTTATACAGATAGGCTGCTGTACTCTAGCACAGGGAGAGATAGATAGCTGTGCTGTCTCAGATCTGTAGCTGTTCGTCAGGCAGGCAGCGGCGAGTCGTGGTTCTATTGAAGTCAGGCACCTGGTTATTGAGCCACACGCAGCACCATGCGATAAATACTAGAGCTCAGAAACGGTACGAGTATTCGGGGTTTTGAGCCTCATACCGGATCGAGGGTTGAGGCTCTCTGGCTCTCTGGGCCGCCATTATAGTTTTCTGGGACCGGGACCCCTCTTCCCAGTACCTCCCTCCCGGTTTTGGGAAAAGGCATTTCTGGCCATTTCAGATCATTTTAGACACTTTCTGGAGAAACACATTTCAGTGTATTTTAGTGTTTACTGTTTCATCAACAGTTGATTGGAAAAAGTTCTAAATTTTGTCCATATTTATAAACAGGGATCCATTATATGGGGCCACTGGTACCCTCTGTTTCAGACTTGGGTTTCAAAGCCAGGGTGGATCTGTCGTGTGCTTACTCACTTATGCGCTATGATTCTTAGAGTCACTTCTGATTTGCAACCGCTTTCTGCTTAATATGAACGTATACACTGTATATGGGTGTTAGCAGGCAGCTGGCCACACTTCTTACATACATTCTTGAAGCATTGGTGAACAGGCACTGTGCGGAACTCGATCCCATAACCTTCGGATCCAGAGACGGATGTTCCGACGAATCGGCCATGGACTTAAAAAAAAATTCTTTGCAAGTGGTCACTTGCAAATGTCACGCTGAGGTAAAACTGTTGTCGCTTTTAGTGGAGCGGCGCAGTAGAAGGATTCGTTGGACCCGTGTGCAGTTAACAAAAGTAGCACTCGAACAAGTCATAAAGTTTGCAACGTTGTAGATCTTTATTAACGTCTAATCATCTGGGCATGCAGATCTGAACTCTGGGATAAAACCCAAAAAACAATAGTAACAGTAGCAATAATTGCCATTCAAATCAACAGTTTGAATACTCTTCCTTTGTATATGCACAAAATGGTTACTGAGTCAGTCTAGTAAATACACTATAATAAATACATCTTTCAATAAATAATTGGATAATTACTCTATTTATAATATCATCTTGTCCTCCCCTTACTTCCCTATCCCTTTTAATGTCCCCGTACAAGGTTAAATATCAATTACCTGAGGCACAGCGACAAGTTGTCTGTTCAAGTTCAAAGTCCCAACTGAGTTTATCATGGAATGACCATCTGTTTTATATGATCCGAACAATGATGTCATCAACGTCAGGGTCACGAGATCACGTGGTTTGTCAGGTGTCTTCTCCTGCCATATTGTGGGAAAAACAAAAATATTACCCCCTTTTGACACGAATTTAACGACAGTAAATTTTCATCATTTTAAGTTTCAAATTTTCATATTTGGCACAATTTTTTGGGTGATGTTTAATGGGATGATTCATAATTACTGTTTTACTAAGAACTGTGGGAATGTAATCCCGCAAATAAAAAAATTAAAAAAACCAAAAATAAATAAACAAAACGAAAGAAAAAAAATAGGTCCAGATGGACCTGAGCTCATTTGGCATTATCATAAAACTAAGACAATATAGGTTACAATAT
>JBCAUI010535027.1:0-23681 GCA_038406195.1 Haplosyllis anthogorgicola | reverse complement strand
CAATTTTTACCCGATTTTAGCGCAAAAATCCCCAAAAACTGCATGAAAATGAAGAAATTTTGGCCCGTAGGGGGGGGCGCGCCTCCCGCGCCCCCCCTAGATCCGCCAATGTATATATATTTTAAAGCAGTTTATAAAAAATGGAAATGAGCCTGGGACTATTTTCACAGGTTGCTCAGGTTCACATATGTGTGTTAATCAAACCTTCAAATTGTTTGAACAGCGTCTCCAAACTGGAGGCGACTTCGCATTTTTGTGAGTTTCAAAATGATAAAATTATTGATTATTTATTATGATGAAACTCTCGAGGAAATTCTTAAAATAAAATGAATTTCTGCAAAATCCATAGGACATAACCCTCATTTATAAAGAAATTTCCTTATAAATAAGGATATTCCTTTATAGAATGCAGAACCTTTAGTACTGTTATTAGCAACTAATTCCTATTGATATTTGTTACTGGTGACTGAATATTTCCTAAAAATGCAAAATGTCAAGTTGACTTTGTTTACTTTAAAATCAAATGTTCCTAGAAAAGAAATATTAATTTAAAAATCATTCATATATTTTCAATTTAATGTAAAGACAGACTACGTGATAGCACTAGGAACTAAATATGTATGTGACGGTGTAAGGACCTGCCGGCACCCGACACGACTCTCGGCACCTTCCGGTCTCCCGACGTACACTTTTTGGTGTTGGTCGGGCCTACCTGGCCAGAGATCAGGGTTGTGGTCAGGCCGCTAAATCTATTTTTGGAAATGTGCCCCGGTGATGCACTGCACATGAGGGGCTGCTCTGACATAGTCGTACATCACAGTGGAATGCTGTGCATCATCACCATGACATAAAGCATTACATCATGGTTTGGTGACATCATACTCAAAGTGCATAAAACTTGGTTGACACATTAACACAATGCTCATTTGGTCCTTGACTTTGTGGATGCAAGGTCCACACACACCATCAGCCCGACCCCCAAACAGCTGCCCCGTGTGTGATGTTTCAATCGTTATTGCTTAGTCATGTTCTGTTTACTGATCCAGCACTCTGCGTGGAGTCATGCTACTTAAGTTTGTTAAGTATTAGTTTGTGTCCTGTCATTCTACCAACCAGCCAATACCATCACCTCAAGTAAGACGCGAAGCAGGATCACTACACCTCTCAGGAACTGAATTGCCACACATTGTGGCAAGCAACTGACCCCGGTCGCACCAACTGCTAGGCCCACAAAACAAAAATGAGGTGGCTAGGGGTTAGCTCCTGTGACATATATATATCACCTGTATCTCACACTATGTTCAGGTAGGCTGGCAGATATGGTGGTGGACAGGGGCCACAAATCCCCATGCCACATCGTCTATTCGGAGTTATTGAGTTAGGCTGGTAATCCCGTACGGATCAACCTACTTTGAGGCATTACTGGTGTTCAACATGGCGGTTGACACTAAGAATACTCAAACTAACTAAAAGGTCTCCGGGTCCTGAAGGGACTCAGAGTCACATGACGTGCTACAGGTTTAAAAGATAATAACAAGTCATCTATGATTGAAAATGTCCCTGCTGAAACAGTGATCTGGGGTCAAGGTGCACAATGGTAGATGTTAACCCTTTGAGCAGTCGAGACTGACTGCTCCCGAACCTATGGACATAACACTTAAATAGCATCGGGAGCGGGACTAAATGACATAGGCATCATGACATCATCCCTGAAATGTTCCATCGTGATGTCATGGGAGCGGCACATGCACACTGCTTACACAGCCCTACACAGGCCTAGGGACTACTATCCGGGGGTTCCATAGGTCTGGATGGTCCGGATTGTGCAAAAATTTGTGTAATCCCTCCTGTTACCAGGCCTATCAGAACCTGGAGGCACATACAAACTTTAGCACCATGACACTCTCCCCAGGTCCTCACCTCAGCCTCGTGGCATGCTTTATTAAGAACATACAAACTCAGTAATACAATGTACAATTGAATGCCAGGTATCCAGCTTAATACAGACTGGCATAAAACAATTCCATGAAGGAATAAATAGGAATGTAAAAACTTTTAATGAGGATTTGGGGTATCCGGATGGGAAACCTATTTACAATGAACTACATTACCAATATAGCATGATAACAATATAATACTACAATACTAATATAATATGACAATACACTACAGCGGTAATTTGATAAATGACAATGTGTACATGACTTTAAAACTGATGGTCTATGAAGATCATTTAATAACTGTCTGACTAAATATATGGGGCACATGATAATGAGCACATTCAGTCTGACTGTCTTTCTATGGGGTGTCATCTCCCTCTGGTGAGCTGCCACTGGCCCTTTTGGAGGCTGGTCTGCCAATGGGATCTTCTCTGTCAATGCTACCCCTCTTCTTTGTCATCAGGGACTTGAGACCTCCAGGTTTCGGTGAGCTGGATGGCCCTATTATGATGAAACTCGAGGCAGTCGACTTGGTCAACTGGTTGTGGTCTATGACACAGAAGCTAGATGTGGTTGAAGCAGTGTCGGATGTGAGCATTGTGGTTACCCACAGGTCAGAGAGACTGGGTGGTACCCCGGCATCTTCTGGCAGTGCAGACTTCCTCATAAAGTCTACAGCATCAAACATTACTTTGTCTATGATTCCCCCAGTGGCTTCCCACACCATAGCCAAGGCAACCTCATACAATGGGAAAGGTTGAGCCAGTTGTGGTTCCGAAGGGGTGACAACAGCCATGGATACACTAGCTCTGGGATCAGCTGGTTTGAAGCCTGGTAGGGTGGTCCTGAGGCTAAGTTTGGTGTACTGCTTAAGAGTTGGGTCACCATGTCCCAGACTATACTGTATCATGTACATGCGGTCTCTGCTGGTGCCATAATCAATCATGGATTCCGTGGTGCATGTAGCTACGGGTGGTTCACTCCACTGTCCTAGTAGATCCAGGGGTCCCTCCGGATTCCCAGACAGTTTGATGTTAAGTGATGCATTAGGAGTCAGGGGTGTGGATCTCCTGAACCTCACCAACACACCAGCAGCTGTTTGAGTACAAGTCGCAGCTGGTCCCTGTGACCCCATCAGTGGACGGGCCTTCACCAGGGTAATGGGATGGAACATTGAGCCCTCCCGAGGGAGACCGGGTTCCAAAGCATCTGACTGTTGTCTCAGTATGGAGGCCCATCCTTGGGGTCCATGCATGGAAGATCCAAACAGTGGTCCGAAGATCCTGTTGGAGAGTTTCCGGAGGTCATCCTCAAAGGGCATAGGATCCTCGGCACCCCATTTCCATCCTTCCATTCTCTCCAGGAAGTTGATGAATTGAAAGGTGCCAAAGTAGTCCATACACATCTTGAACTCGATGATACAACAGGGCAGATAGGCTTCGTCATACGATTCCTTGTATTTCTTTATGTTGAATGTGCCCAAGCTCTTGGCAATGTAGAGAAGAGCACCCCCGTATGCACATATTCGGTCATACACTCAGCATCTGAAGTCAAGATTCTGGGACTCTTGTCATAGTACTTCGGAGGCATGTAGTTGAAAATCAGTAGATTTGGTGGTTCCGGAATCCAGAATAAGGTCATGTAATCATGAAAGTGTTGGGCGGCAAATGCCATTCCCCATGTGAGACTCATTCAGGCTGCTAGGGTATGGTATTGTGTCAGACAGACACTGTGGACATCGAATGCCCAGTCCAGAGCTTCTAGTCTTGGAAACCCTCCGGAACGGGTAGCAAAGTCAATGTATTTGTCTGGAAAGTGTGCCGGGTTGGGTGGCTTGTCAGTGTCTGTCTGGGATGGTCATTCTTGACCTCATCTGGATTGGCTTTGCGAGTGACAAGGACCAGTCTGTTGATGGGCCTGATCCAGTTTCTCCTGCCTGCCTCGGCTGGTGTGCCAACCACTCCAGCCTTCTACAGATGGGGACCGGTCCCTGCCTGGTACATGACATCTGGAGGCAGATTGGTGTTGGCTCTGGGAGTATTCAGTAACAGGACTGTCAACAGTGTGCATCATAGCTGAGTTGTTCCAAGGCATTGTCCTTGATGATTGTGGTCACCACACTCTTGACCTTTGGTTTGGGACTGTTGAAGGTGATGCCCCTGCCTTCAAAGGTAACATTCTTGTGTCTGGGTACATTGGCCTTCCTGTCAGGATCATTCACCGGAGTCCGAGGACAGACGTCTGGGCTGTTGACCGGATACTTTTGCCAGTGGTCCTGAAGGTAGTGCATTTGTCTTCGGGTCACCGATCAACCAACTTATGTGTTCATTGTTTCTTGGAGTACTCAGCCCTAAGATAGAGGAGCATGTCATTGGTGGCACCAATGATATCATCTTTCCACATCAGATTGTCCAGGTTGAGGTCCTTGACCCTCTTCACCATAATCCTCACAGCGTCCTGGATTGCAGTGCCCTGCAGTCTGTAACCATTGTAGGTCAACAGCCAATCAGGTTTGCCAAAAAGATGGAGCGGTAAGTTGTCAATCTCCTCCAGGGTTAGCATCGGTAGGCTGTAGGCTACATGGCATTTGTCTTTCCCTGTGTCCGATTCATCAGGATCCGAGGTACTCAATGATAGGACCTCCAAAAGGACGGGCTCCACCAAGGGTTCCCTACTACAAGAGAGGTAGTGGCTCTTATCCTCCTCCAGGGGAGTAGCTGGGTTGAGTCCCCCAAGGTATTCCTTGTATCCCTCCAGTTGTTGACCGGTGCGCTCACACTCCCAAGCCCAAGCATACATTTGTCCCCATATTCTCTCTTCAGCCATCAGAATGTGCCACACCAGGAAGCTGGGTTTGACATAGGAGGCATAGCCTGCCCATGCCATTCACTTAATTGTTTGGGTAAGGTAGACTCATAGCCAGGATATTCTGGTCTCATCATCAGTAGCCCGGTTCCACTCTCGCCAAAGGGTTATAATTTTCTGATAGCCAGGCCAGATATTCTGGATGTGATAGTCAAACAAGGCTATTTGTCTCTCTCTTTTCGTGTCCTGGTACTCCTCCTTAGATCGGTAGGTGCCCACTGTGTGATGGAACTCGGTGCTGGCTGCCGTGTGAGCATAGTTGTAGGAACAATGATTCTTGGTGAACCGAATGGCATCAGTGAGTAGTACAAGCTGAGACACTGCATCTGGTACAGTGGCTGTGTGGGCCACAACCTTTTCTGCCAGTTCCCTATGTCCTTCAATCTGGTTTGGCTTCATGAGAGGGTTATAGTTGAACCTCGGTTCGGTGGCCCGCTGTGACAACACGACACTGTAAAAGAAAATACTGTAAGTTCCAACATTGGAGTACTCATGGGTTTAGCCATTTGAAGTGACTCAACTAAGAGTACCATCAACTTTACGAGCTGAACAACATTGAGGGATCCCCATCTGGCCCATCCCAGACCCATCCAGGGGTACTGCATGGGCATCTGGACATCACTCGACCCATCATCCGGGGTTTGACCACAGTGGTTGCCCAGGGACCAGGCACCACAGCTGGCTACTTACATGAACGTATCTTCCATCACAGCCTTCCTGAGATGTTTCTCCTCCGAAGGCCAGGCATGAAATGAGGCCAAGACTCATGGGGTTGAGCCTTTTATAGGGGAGATGACATCACTATGACATCACAACTCAGCCTCACTTTGGATTGGGGATTCCCACCCTGGGTGTCTTAGTGAGGAAACCCCGGATCTTCGGACTTCTGAAGAAAAAAGATGTCAAACAGCGAGCTCCCTGAGGTGAGTATCTGATGTCCGATGTATTAACCCTGTTTTGACCCCCGGATAGCCTCCACCAGTGGCCATCTGAGGCTTAAGGTCTGGCTGTCAAAACCTCCAACTTTTGACACATTCATGGTTTTCCTTCTACCCCTGTTGTCCAGCCTCTCAGGGCTGTACCCAGGGTGGTTAGTCTGTATACTCCCCCAGAGTAACACAGTAACCCCTTCAGGTAATGTCAAATTGATAGCTCTCCCTTAGAGACTCTGTAGTGTTGTTAATTAACCCTGGATTCTGGGGTCGAGGTGCCATTCACTCCCCCAGGTTAATGTCATATGCCCTTCTTCACAGGGTACAACCTCAGGCAGTACTACAGATGGAGTAATAGCACCAAAGCAAACACTAGGATTTGGGGGTAATCCCAATTTACTGAGCCCTGAAACTGACACCGGTGCTACAGAGACAGAGCAGGCCATGAACACTCTGATGAATCAAATTAAGCTGGCAGACCAACTTGAGGCAAAGGGAGATGGTCCCAGCCAGTTAAACACCAGTAAACTGGCCAGAGTCACCCTCAAGCAGAGACGGGCTAACCACAAGCTGTACCGGGACAACCCCGGGCTGATGACTGCAGACAATGTGGAGGAATGGGTCTACTCAATTTTCTACTGGCCATCCCCCATTTCCACATGGAGGTCCGCTTGTGAGCCATCCTTATGGACATGATTCATGATGGCCATTTTGGGCCTTACACAGACTCCGAGAAGCAAGAACCAGAAAACTGGGACTTCATGGACCAGATTGCTATCCTCATCACCACCGTGACTCCAATGACTGGAGAAACAACATACAGGTATGTCTATGTGCTGTCCTGGGTGCACATACCAGCGACAGACAACCATCCCTATATTAGACGCTATCCATTGTTTGGATATGGTGGAGAAACATGGCTACAAAGCTGCGGGGATGTTCATCCATGTAGACAGATATGAGGGTGAGACCCTGGCTAGAGTCTCTCATCCACAGCAGGTATCTTCCCATTTTTGTGCACATGCTGGATCCAACCAGGAATCCAGTAGTTTTCTTTGCCCTGGAGTCCACTCTGTGCAAACCTTTGACTGCAGTCGCAGCGTATCACCTCATGGAGACTTTTGACAATAAGGGTCTCATCCCCTTTGATACATTTGCATCCACTCTATCCCAGACTCCAGACTTTGTCAAGAGTTTGGAGATGTCACACCGCCCCCGATCTATATGGAAGCCCACAAAAGTGTTGAGGACAGCCTCCGATGTGATGGGAACATCTACTGCCTGGTCGGCTTCACAGAGAATGCCCCAATGAGGAACCTCCTGGACCTTGACCAGCATGCCCAAGTGAAGGACGATTATTTTTCTTACGGTCTTCATGAGGGGTACAGTCTATCCAGACCCCAGGCCGTCACATCTCCCAAGTCTGTGGCCAAGCCGGTGGAAAAACATGAGCCTGTAACACTGCAGGAGATAGGTCTCCTGGCTGAAGGTCAGAGGGCCCAGTTGGATTATCAAGGCCAAGTGGCCTTGTGGAAGCTTCAGGACCTGATGACTGCCTTCAATCTGAACATGCATTTTGAGCTTGTCATGAGAGGGTGTGCCAAGGACCTCCTGAAGGCATACAAAGAGAACCTCACTGTCTCCCCCGAAGAGCTAAACCGGGTTATTGGCGGCATGATCGGGGATAGTTGGGTGAAGATGGCCACATTCCAGAAAATGCTCATGGCCACTGTGACAGCCACCCATGAGGCTGACTACAAGAACCTGAATAGAGACATCTTGGGGAGGCTTGACTTGGTCATCTGAGGCCTAGCAGCTGTCTGGAAGTATGACAGCCCCCTCAACTTGTGTTGGGTTCTCAAGGCATTCAGGCTACTCTTTACCACCATGGAGGTGCCTCTCCTGGCCTTTCTTCCCAAAGAGGCCATGGACATCCATGCCGTTCTTGGGGATGATTGGATCTTTGGTAAAGCCATCTCCATCCTCAGATTGTCTGCTCGTAAACCCTATGTTGGGCCTTCACCATCACCCGGACGTAGTGGGGCTGGCTTCCAGACCCCAGAGGCTCTGGCTGCACCCAAAGCTGATGCTCCAAAAGCAGTCAAGAAGGGGACACTGAAGAAGTCTACCTTGCAGGCCCATCATGACAAATACAGTTCACTATCACTGCAAGAGGTCCATAGTAGTCCCACCCAGGCAGAGAGCAAAGCAGTGGCAAAAAGAGGTCAGCAGAGTCCCTGGCTGAATCAATACGGAGGGAGAAGCTGAAACCCTACATCTCATCAGCGGATCCCAATGTTATTGAAGTGCCATTGTCCAGTATCCTGGCTGACGACAATGTCGAAATTATACATGAGGACCCCAGTGCACCGGGGGAGGAATCCAGTAGAAGTTCATCTGATGATGAGGAAGACAGTGATGACACTGACAATGATGATGGTGATGACAATGATGATGATGAGGATGGGGACAAGGGGAAGAAGGAGGCTGTGAAGCCCACCCCCTCAGCTACCTGACTTGTGTCTGCCACTTCAACCAAGGCTGCCGCCAAGTCAGTATGTGCTGTGGTCAGGGGAAGAAGGACCAACATGTGGGCCAAGGATACAGCCAAGGTCGCTTCTCTATGTAACGTTCTGGACTGCCAGGAATTGTTGGACATGGACGGCACCTCAAGCCACACTCACCCCAAGTTGCAAGCAACCTTTAGGAGTTATCACACCAGCCAAGTCTGTCTCTTCACTCCAGAAGAAACTGACTGGCCGAGGTGGGTGGAGCGCAATCGGAAGGCCAAGTTAGCCACAGCTCACACCCAATTCATGAAGGGAAGAGGGAAGGACATGCAATACGACTTCTCCCAAGTGTACCTGGTAGCTTGTCAGGCTGACTGGTCCATGCAGGACATATTGTGTCCACCACACAATCTGGAGGCCATAGAGCAGCATTGGTATGGGGGATCCCCATCCATGAAGTATCATCAGTGCCCCTTCTGTACCTACATGCAGTCCAATGACCAAACGTACTTGAGCCACATCTTTGGGGCGCACTACTGGTGTGCCTTTATGTGTGCCCAGTGCAAACAGAGGCCCATGAGTGCCGAAGACATGAACAAAACCATAGTCCTGGCCTGGCAGGATCTGCATCACTTCTCCGGCCATTACTCCAACTGTCACAAAAGCACACTGGCTTACAAGATGGACCCCAACGATGTTCCAGGGTGCATCACCAACCAGAATCCGGCCTCGGCAGATGACCCACCAAAGAGGAAGAAGAAAAAGGACAAGTCCCACTAGGACTGAGACAAGTCAACAGACAACCAGCATGGCAGTTCCAAGTGCAGCAAAAGTGGCCACAAGTAGACACACAGGGTCCTTCCGATCCTCCTTCTTGCTGTATCCAGTCTTCAAACAAACACTCCAAACTCCATTTTGCAGTTTTACTATTTTAATAATCAGATCATATCTTTTACAAACATGTATTTAACCATGTTTTAGCATTATACGGATCTGACTTTGTTAACATTTAAATCCTAGGCTTGTACAGTTTCCGTAAAGTCTGTCATTTAGGGCCTCTGTCCTGTATTAGTATTCAGTATTCAGGTTGTATTTTCATACAATAAAGTCATTTTAGTATAGCTGGTGTGTTTGTCTCCTTTCCACATATCATCATCAGATGTGCCCCAAGTTGTCCATTACGTATGTGCACACGGTCCACAATAAGTCGTAAATTATAAATTCTTAACTTCGTATCTCATCGGGTAATGTCAGATGAGCATTGTATAACATGCATAACATCGGATAAATACAGGTATAAATGCATAGAATTGTGTAGAATTATCAACAAACAAATAAATACGTAGAATAAACTTTATACATTTTAAGGGTACTGCCGAAGCACATTCCCCCTAAGGTGGTTGGAGTGGCTGGGGAGACATGCTCTCCCAGCCATCCAGGGTTGGGGTATGCAAGTCATACAGGACACCGTGTAACATTGTATCACACATGCCCATCCTGTACCAGTGCCAAAACAAGTTTTGGTACCCCAACATGTATACGGGGTATACATCCATACAGATTTGCATGTCTGCCTTGTACGACCCTTCCCCTACAGAATGTGTGGTGCCTCCTGGCACCTGCACAAGTGAATAGACGTCAGTTCAGGGTTGTGTGCACCTTGTATCCCTCCCTCAAGGGAGCATCAATTGTATGGGATGTGGTGAAGTCCAGGTTTAGCCCAGATTTTTCCCCATCCATCTGGTCAGCACTTCTGTTCCTGTTCCCGACTAATGGGTGTGTTTTTAATCTATGTCCTCCTCAGCCATACTTCCCGGGCAGAGGCCAGGACTCCATCAACTGGCCTGGTCTGGGGCTGGGTCTGGAAGAACTGGTTCCATTTGGATAGTGAATGCCCCAACTTGCATTCACGAACTATCCCGGTATTGACCAAGAATCCACTCCTGAGGTGCTGTGGCAGATGGCCTAGGAACCAGGGCACATCTAATTGATTTGTGTGGCCTCCCTTCATCATCCCACTTTGGATTGGTCACCTCAGGTTGTTAGCCTTGGAGATCATACTACACACATGGACATCTCCCCCCTGTGGAGTAGCATCACTTTCCTCTTTTGAGGAGATAAACAAGAGTCAATTATGGTGCACCATTTTTATGTTGCCTGATACATCCATTATCTTGTATGCTGGGACATGTATTTTGACATTTAAATACACTTGGGCCTAAATTTTGGAACTTTTTCTGCACATGGTTTTAACTTTTCAACAAAGTTTTCAAACGTTTCACATGACAAGTTTTACAGTCAAATATGACAACAACTAAGCATAAATATTACATAAATTAGTCTCTGATATATGATGTTTAATACT
Organism: Haplosyllis anthogorgicola; assembly: GCA_038406195.1. Taxonomy (NCBI): domain Eukaryota; kingdom Metazoa; phylum Annelida; class Polychaeta; order Phyllodocida; family Syllidae; genus Haplosyllis; species Haplosyllis anthogorgicola. Next base: position 13,069 of record JBCAUI010535027.1, on the reverse strand, counting down.
AATACTTACTAGTATCCCCAGATTTGTTGGAACTCCTGAGTTTGTAACTTTTCCTGACAGTGCCAACCTTCCTCCTCCCAGCCTTGTCAGCCATTTTGGGCCCCCTGCTTTGAAATGGGCCAACCCCATGTCAAGTTTGTGATGTCACTTCCTGTTAGGTTATTTCCAAGTGAAATGCACATGCGAGAATGCAAATACGGACGAATACGGTTTATTATGACGTACGTCTGACGTAAAGACTCAAGACAAAAGGAGATTGGCTCATGGCAGCGTCTCAGGCTGTAACCCCTCTGCTATTATTCAGAGGTGGCATTAAGCTGTTTAGGAGTTGGTTTATTACATGAGGCCATATTTTTGGCAATGTAACATAATGCATAACACAAAAAATAAGGAATATTTATTCTTATTTATCGGAAAGATCCACAACTGAATATGAGGGTCCCTTTGACTGATTGTTAACACTGGTGGCGTCATCTTTCCTCTGTCGTTCTTCCTGTGAAAAGATTGTTGGGGACCGAAATGGGCAGGGACCGATTTGGGCGGCAACCCGCCTGTGAATAAATTTCGTTCAGTTATTGTTGTATGGGTTTTCGCCCAAATGGGACATTAAATGCAACTGTGATTGTTATATCAGAAGTTTTTATGTACACAAGGTATCATGGATTAGGTCTATCTACCTAAGTAGGTAAGCAATTTCAGAATAAATGCACATAATCACTTTTAACACTTATGTGGGCGATAATAAAAGGTAGAAGTGAAATGTCAAATTTGTTTACATTGAACAGCTGGTTGACTGGTAATGTTTTGGCAGTATTATAAATCAGTGGCAGAGTTTTGTGTCACTCGTGAATTTTCAGACACAAGATATGGCAAGCTTCTTCATAAGGGAAATGCGTATTTCTTTAAAAGTTGCTTTTCAGATCTTACTACCCATAATCTTGTTATTCCATCACAGTTTTAAAGCGGAATGACAGGCCTTGAAAAGCCCCTGGTGTTGCCAAACCATTGTACCTTTCAACTTGATTTGAATAAAAGGCTGTTGAATGCAGCCAGTGAGGGAAGTTTAACCAAAGTGAAAGCATTACTCACCGAGGGTGCTTCAGTGAACTTCTGTGATGCCGATGGTAAGTCTTTGGAGGGTGCCAAGCTGGTTGACTCATGTTTGTTTGAATCGAATTTTTGGCAAATGCATGAATTTAACAAAAAACACCCACATCTAATGAATTATCCAACTTACAGCAATAGCTATGCCGTACACAAATAAATAGTCAGGTCCCTTTTCAGGTATATCTGGAGGATTGTATGCAGTAAAGTGTGGTAACAGTGAGGTACTTCGATATTTTATTGAAAAAGGGTACAATGTAAACTGGGCTGACACCCAGGTAAGTTTGTTCTCAAAATACAGTAGTTAGCAGTCGATCTCTTAGTTGTCAAAGTTGAATATTATTGGGTTCATCCGTCAGATTTCAGTACGATACAAAAATATGTGTTCACTATTCCAGGGGAGGACAGTCTTACATGAAGCAATCATATCAGGTCGAAGTCTTTGTTTTAACCTCCTCTTGAAACAACCCCAGTTGGATATTAATTCCCAAGACAACCAGGGATGGACACCACTCTTCTGGGCAGTAAACCGAGGTCTGGAACATTTGGTGCAGGACCTAATTGCAGCAGGATGTGATATTACTAGAAGAGATTTATCAAAGAATACTGCTTTACATGAGGTAAAACTGCAAATACACAGTTTGAATTATTAATCTTTGAGGAATTGTAAGAGGATGTTTGTTAAAATGTAGAGAAGAAAAGATGGGTTGTTCTACTGGTTAACCTCCAATCCTAGGTATCAGTAGATATGGTTATTTATTTGCCAGTAAAATGCTGCGTACAACTTACTTATGTAAAGTTTAACAGTATCAATACTTTGCAGGCTGCAGAATGTGGGCATGTAGAAATAAGCAAGCTGCTGATAAAATCGGGATGCAATATCAATGCACAAAATGCGTCAGGAGAGACACCACTTTTGCTTGCCTCCATCGAAGGTCACACATTAGTGGTCAAATTGCTCATAGAACGAGGTACGTTAGTGATTTGTTCTTTACGTATGTAAAATACAATGTATGTACAAGTAAATAAACTGTGACAGTGACTGTGTTTGGCAATATTTAAGGAGACCTTATTTCAACCTTTTCAATATTTTAGTTTGAACATTGCTATTGTGGCATATTCCAGGCGTCCATGTAGACTTGAAAACAGATACTAATGCTACACCACTGCTATATGCTGCTATCTGTGGGAACATTACTACTGCAAGCATGTTGGTTGAAGCTGGTGCAGATGTCAACAGTTATGACATGGAAGGAAATAGTCCCATAATACATGCTGCAAAGTAAGAATTATGTGCTAAAATTTTGGAAAACTATGTGGTTAATTATTTGTCTGTGAGTGGTCTTGTGTTTTGAGCAAGAATTCTCCATCGAATTAAACTTTCTTATCTTTATCGAATTCCAGATACGGCTACTCTGATCTGGTAAAGTTCTTGCTTCAACACAACTGTGATTTGTCCCACTGTAACAAATCAAACCGTACAGCACTTCATGCAGCAGCAGAAAACGACCAGGGAGACATTGTACAACAGTTGCTTGAAAAAGGTGTCGACCCAGGAGTTAAGGACAATATGGGGAAAACAGCATTATCTTTGGCAGCACAGCTTGGTCACTACCAGGTGTTAACACCTCTGGCAAAAACAGAGGTAGACATAAATGAATCAGACTTGTATTCTATGACACCTTTGCATTGGGCTGTTGTTGGTGGTCATAAAAATTGTGTAGAAATGCTAGTCAAAGTTGGTGCTAATGCAAATGTCCAAAACGGGGGAATAGGAAACACTCCCCTTATGCTAGCCATCGATTCAGGATATGCAGATATTGTTAGGTTATTATTACAATCAAACTGTAACGTAAATGCTGTTAACAATCAGGAACATTCAGCATTGCACGAAGCAGCTGCACGAGGTTCTACCGGACTCATAGAATTACTGTTGCCTGCTGGTGCATATGTTGACATGCAAACATCGAAGGGAGACACTGCAATGATGATTGCGACTCGAAGGGGTTATGCCAGTGTGGTGCGCTTGCTCTTGGATGTAAATTGTAGTGTCAAATTGAAAAATAGCAAACATGTGACTGCCTTGCACGAGGCTGCTCTGTGGGGTTCATATGATGTTGCCAAAATGTTGATCGTGTATGGAGCTCCCATTGACATACCAGAGCAAGACGGAGATACGCCTCTTACACTCGCAGCTATGAAAGGTAAGGTCCTTCACCAAATTAAGTTGTTTGTTATGAAGCATTTGCAATAAAAACCAAACACCTCAACGGATAGTGTACTGATCGTCAAAGACTGGCCCAAGTGTTGGTATTATTTCTTCACGGATGAGTTTCTACAATAAAAAATTGCTTCCATTTTGCAGGTCACTTACAGATTGTTAGACTATTATTGGAGAGCAACTGTAACGTGAATTCCATAAATGATATGAATCGATCTGCTTTGATAGAAGCTGCTGAACACGGTCATGCAGACATTGTCAGATTGCTAATAGAACATAAAGCCAATGTCAATTTACAAGACCAGGAAGGTATGTAAAATATACAAGACACACTAGCACCCATTTTGCCGCAATGAATATTTTACATTTAGCATTTATTCAATCTTTGAAATTGACGTTTTAAGTCTCCACGTTTTAGGGGATACAGCTTTGATAGTCGCTTCAACAAAGGGTCATCAGGCAGTTGTTCAGGCACTACTTCAGAACAACTGTAAGTTAATGATTAAGAATCGATGGGGTCGAAATGCTCTTCATGAGGCATGTTCTGTGTGGAGTGGTCCCCCAGACACCGTGGAACTTCTTCTTTTAGCAAATATGTGCCCTGATGTACAGGTATGTATATTTTAATGCCCAGTAAAGTTACATAATGATCTGAGTTTTCTGCCTAGTTGTCCGGAGATGCCAATTTTCCCACACAAATCCAAACTTCGGACAGACATACTAACTGTATGTAGGTACATAGTAGAACTATGTCAGTTGTCAGATGCGAGACATGAAGGAATAGGAGGTTACATTGAATAAAAGATTTCTTTTTAGTGTTCAATGCAATCCAAAAACCTGTACATGTTCTGGTATTATACTGTGTGAGATAAAGTTCTATAAGTTATATCTTTCTTTTGCTAGGATTGCATGATGAATACACCATTGATTCTTGCCACTCTCAGTGGACACGGGGGAATTGTGCGACTGCTTCTTAAAGCAAACTGTGATGTGAACAAAACAGGAAAATCTGTTGGAAAAGCCGTAAAGCCAATTCAAATTGCAGTTACCAAGGAAACATTAGCGATAAGGTACGATGCTTTAATAGTTGAGTAAATTTAACTATTTACTTAATTAAAATGGGTTATTAGAGAAATTGATACGTGCACTGGTGTGATTTTTCGTGGTATAAAATTGCTTTGTCTATCTGATCTATTTAGCCAAATGCTATATCTGTCTGGCTGTGATATGAACGCTGTGCACATTTGGATAGAAACTTCAAGTGGAAGTTCAGTGTATATGTTGCCGGTTAAGAACAGTGACATGAAAGAATGGCTAAAAGTTACCACATCCAACCCTTCTCCTTTGAAACAAAAGTGCAGGTATAGCTTAGTAGTTTCGTCATGCTTAATCAACAATTTAGTGCAAAAGACAGTGCATCTATTTTTTTAATTTTCTTGATCCATAAAATAAACGGGTGTATTTTGTCTTATTTACCTTGGTGTTTCAGTACATTATTCCCTTGAAATTGTCTCGTTTGAAGTTCAACGATACCTATTTGCAGGTTTGTAGTACGCAAATGCCTTGGCTATGGAGTGTCTTACAAGATACACTGCCTTCCCTTGCCTACACAGATCAAGCTGTACCTTGATCTTTGTGATCTTGATGATCTTTGGGTGACGAACAATGGTCGTGCTCTTGCGAACACGCTTACAGATGAAGAGACATCAGAAACGGACTCATCAGACACGGAGACTGAGAGCGATCATTTTGTTACTTCGTCTTTAGTACAAAGCCCAAGTTTTTGATATCCACTGTACATCATTTTGAAATCATTTGTACTACATTTCCAATCACATACATGATTTCGTTTGTATACTTTCTTCTTACGAAATGTATGCAATAATGTGTTTGATGTGATACAGTACAGATAATGTATAAACATATTGTTAACAATGAATCGCAAAACCAAATTTTAGTTTGCTCTCAATCAAGTCACTGTCAAGAAGTACATTGCTTGTAAGACAATGATTGCAACCAAATACACAAATCTCATTCGTAATTGTTGAATATTTCCTGGATCGATCAACTTGTTAAAATGATGTAATGATGTAAGACTATCAAGTCTTGACTAATCCATCAAATATAACGGTTTCGTCAATCTGCACGAATGACTTACTGAAAGACTTATTGTATTTATATTTAAACACTTTTAACACGTAAATTTATATGTTTTATAACTGTCCAGTATAGGTATGGGTTGTGGGGTTTGTGGAGCATGAATAGTTCTTGGCAATAATTAAGAAGTTTTTCTATTTCTACATTAGCTAAAATCATGTTAGACACGCACACGTTATAGTTTCATTAAATTACCGAAAAGATTTCCCACTGAAACCAGTTTCGCTTTTCAAAACTGGGCGGTCGTGTATGATCTCACTTGACAAAAATTTTTAATTTGGTCTATGTCATTATACACAATAATTTGTGATAGTGACCTAGATTATTGGAAAGGCGACAGACTCAATGAGATTATCTTTTATGAATTTGAGATAGTTTTGAGAAGTTCAAAGGGAATGTCATTTATACAATTAGATTTTTATAAATGTGATTTTTACAGGCTCAGTGTATATGAGTCTGTATGACTTATTTTAAGAAATCTGAGCTTTGCAAATTTACTGCTGTCTTTTTCGTATACTTGTAATCACATATTTTTGCAGCAAACTGCTTCACCTGCAATTGCCTGTTCTGCTATTTAGCTAAAAAAAGTTTCATTCCATTTTATTTGTGTTGTTGTAGAAATTCTATTGTTGTGTTGTTCATTTTATGTGTTTACTCGCTCACAAATGCCAAAATAGCATCTAATGCATGGGGAATGAATAATATTGTTAAAAACTTTTATTGTATTATATTTGTTTTAGAAAATGCTGTAAGTTGAACTGTTTACAATAATTAAGCTATTTAACATATTGTTATGTTAAGTTTACACACAGAGAAATCATTGCTCTAGTCAGTAATAATTATTGATCGGATGATACATTAATTCTCACAGTGACAGAGAAATAAGAATAAAATTTGAAGTCACACTTTGTTTCTATGTTTAGCAACAATATCTTAGTCATTGGTCATATAAGTATTTATGTCTAGTAGAACATGTTGTAATATATCGTCATCAGTGCAATTACTGTTTTTCATATCAACCTAAAGTGCATACTGTTTGAAAATAGTTCTTAGTTAAAAATAGTTATTATTACTTCTTTATATCACGTCACAGATGTTAAATATTGTTTCTACATAGTTGCAAAGTATTACTGCTTAGCATGCTGAACAATACCGATATTGTTTTGGACATTTAACTGTAACGTTGAAAACCCCAACTGGTACGTTTGGAATCTTTCAAAATGAAGTTGCCGATTGTAAGTAAGAAAATTAAGGTGACATCATTAATGAAATACAAGTTAGAAAATTTGAAACCATTAATAATTATGTAGAAATGTTAAACGTTCGCACTGACGCACTGATATTTTGCGATTGTGAATTTCCTGCATATTTTGAACTATATCTGATCAGGAATAATTACTATGATTCAAGTGTTCCAAAAAAAAAAAAAAAAATCATTATTGGATTCATATGTAGTAGAATCCGAAAATCTTTCCTAGGTGTGTGTGTATTTTTTTTAAAGTTCTTTTAAGTCTTCCATACGTAAAAATTGATGGAAGAATTATTTAGACCATTATCCAAAATGGTTTGTCTGACTTGTTTAACTTAAGGAATTGATTGGGAATACACAGAGGAAAATAAATTATCTTGTTAGGTCTAGATGGAACGCTTGATGACCAGTCAATCAGGAAAAATTACCATGAGTTTGGGCATTGTCATTATCACAAAGTGATACATGCAAGTGAAAAACAGGATAACAGTTTAAAAAAATACAATTACCTCATTTTCATGCCTTATTACCACAATACGTTTCTATTCTGTGCAGTTAATGCATTTTTGTACTCGTAGGTAAGGGTCTTATTTGATAATCAAAACAACTTTTGTAAAAGTATATTTCTTGTGCAATAAATTATGCAGAAAATTGTATCTTTGAAATATATTTTATTAATCTGACACAAGATCAGTTTATACGGAATTTGGTCATTACAAAAAAACCCTAAGTCAACGATCCATCCCAGAAGTATCCACGCTCAACTGTACTTCTGTCTGTAGTAGCTAGGCCAAATAGGGAAGATCGGACAATTTAATTCAATAAATTGTTTAAGTGTACGTAATTTTCAGTACAAAACAGATCTGGGAAACAAACCTATCCTGCCCGCTGTTTGGCGATGTGGCGTGCGTTTTGGACTAGCGGTGTTCAACTAGCGGTAGCGGTAGCGCGGAGCGCACAGCGATGAGGAATTCATTTTGCTTGAAATGCGTTCGCGTAGGTCATCTAACAGGACTCCGGACGAAAAAAGTATAGACTTAGTTTTTGATAAATTTATTGTCGGTTGTTAAGTCTTGTGCGGGTGTTATGTACTAGTCACTTATTTCATGAGCAAAGGAATGTCACTGGGTGTAAAACATTAGTTGTTATTTCACATGTGTGAAAACATGAAGATTGACTGTCGATCAGTGATAAGAAAGTGTGATGCTGAGTTAGCTTCAACAAAAACGTGAAGAAAACGTTTGCAGATTTCTACGAAATTGCCATTGTTGCATCAGTTTGTTTGGGCCGTTAAATAGCTGGACAGTGCACTGTCAGTGTTCATGTACAAACGTTTGTTGTTGTTAGATCCAGTGCGAAGCTTTTCCATCACAAACAAGAAAATGGCGGGAATTATGATGCCCAGGGAAGCAGGAAAATACATAGCTGCCAATAGCAAAGACGTAACAATTTGTGCGGATGGTGTTAAGAAAACGGCAGATCTGGTGTGTATTAGTTGCATTTATGTTAAAGTTGAACAACGCGTTTAAATGGAATAGAAGAAATAGCAGTGGGGCTACCACAGGGGCTACCGCCAAGTGGGAACCTCAGTATGTACTTCAGACACAAAATAGAACTAAAATGAAAAAAAAAATGTAAATACCGGTAGATGTGTTGCATTTTTCTTTTCTCTTTTAAAACAGATATTCAGTTGTGTGAGAGGGGAGGATCCAGTCATACATGTCGACAGATGGCAGACACACCAGTTAAATCCGAAAACTCGCGACCAGAAGGCCGTTGACTGGTTAGATACTGCATCAGTATTTATGACACTAAACAAATTCTCAGAAAGTCTCACAACAGTATATACCCTGAAGACATGCTGCTAAAGACATGCGTTTGAAATGTGAAAATACGTGAGTCAAATTAGATTGAAATTTTCGTTGTTATTTCAGGGTATTTCTTTCCTTGCATAACTTTGATTGTTATTTCAGGGTATTTCTATCTGACATTGGCAACTTTTCTTTCTGGTCCGATGATGAAACGCATAAGTATAAAGTGGCTTATGGCGGAAAGGAATGGACAGGATATTGGGCTTGGTGTGCTGCTATGAACAGAGCGATAGATGCAAGTTACAATGGAATTTTAGGAGGCTTCTATCTTTATTATTGAAAACGATGCTATTTATGTAAAACCAAATTACAAATCATCAAATAAAGTCTATAAAATTTCAAACACAGTAGAACCTCTCATTTACGGACCCTCTTTTGAAAGGACACCGCCTTTCTTGTAGTTTTAGTTTATGCACTGAAATGGCAAATTTAACTGAACATTTCCGCTCCATAAATCCCCTTTCTAGTGCGCCATGACACTTCCTTTGAGAGGACACCTCCCTTATAAGGACAATTTGGCCTGAAAATGTGGTGTCCGTTTAAAGGAGGCTCTACTGCACTTCGTTTTATTTGAGGTCAGTGAATTTTTTTCCCGTACCTAGGGAAATCATCGAGCTGATCATTGAAAACTTCAATTTTTAAAATTTGTAGGAGGGAATAAACTTTACAGATCCAGCATATCTTGTACGATTAGATAAGGACACGTTGGCACAAATCTTGCGATCTGACTCCGATGTAAAGATTCCCTTGCTTGATGAAAGACTTCACGTTCTTAAGGAGGCTGGTGATGTTTTGATTAATGTGAGTAAGACATGTTTCACTGCTTTGTAAGTTGTATTTATCGTAGATGTCCAAAGTGGCGTGCAGTGCACGTAGATCTAATTTCGGGGTGTGCGATATTTACAAACACTTGAAGCTCGTAAACATTCCACTCATGGGATGTGTACTCCCGTAATTGCAGGCCTGTACAAAGAGAGACTAACAGTACTATTGGGTGGTGTTGCTCGTGGCATGTTCAAAACATGTCATTTACAAAAAGTTTGAGATACGATGGTTAAAAGTCTATGGTCACTGACGGCAAAAATTGCCGTAAATCAGCTGTAAAGGGGGTTACGCCATAATTAGTGCTTGTACACTCCTCCCCGGATATATCGATATCGCTTATATCGATATCCCGCTTACATCGATACAATCTCTTGCAGTCAGTCAAATTAAAATATGTAGATATTTGTTCCGCTTATATCGATATCCCGCTTATATCGATGCCATTTTTCCGCACCAAAAATATCGATATATCCGGGGATGAGTGTACGTTATTTTAGACATTTACGGTATGTTATATTCACAGTGTGGGATCATATTTTAACAGGCAGAATATCGTTATGCACAACTTTAAATGTTATACATTTAAATCAGTTCTAATCTTCAAATATACACTGAACAAAAACACATCATTTCATAAATAGAAATATGACGGATCATTTGTGAACGTAATAAAGATGGCTGAAAAGAGTGCGCAGAAACTGTTAGAGATTCTAGTGGAGGATTTTCCCTCTCTCCGTGACGTAGCAGAGTTCGACGGAAAGAAAGGTAAAATAAACGTAATCAAGTGAAAAAGTTGTTTGACATTTGTGCTGCCATAAGCGTGTAACATAACTTGTACACTGTATGAAATATATTATTCGCGGTGGTCTTGGACTCCTATCCTTATACTTGTAAAATACATATTTTATTCTTTTTTCATTACTTGCACTTCTCTAGTAACACGTACATGTCTCCATTAAATAACAAAATACAAATGTTGTTTGCCGAAAGAGTTAAAAATCACTAATTAATTGGCATTTACCAAACAGTTGCGATATACAAAAGAGTGCAGATTTTGGTCGCAGATCTCTGGGCGTGTTGCGGTGCACAGGGATATGGAGAGTTTAATGATATTGATACGATTTCAATGTTTGCAGATTACAGGTTCGTGCTGTTCAAGATTTAGTTTAAATTCTTATTTAATCCATGTTTGTCGAGATCTTGTATTCACCATATGTACTCGGTCGGATGCATTCTCTGACTGAAGCACGATTAAGTACCTTGCATAAAAATTTGGAAGTAGGGAGTCTTATTCATTCTGATACTGTTTAGATTTGAAATATCACTCCGTGGATTAAGTACTTAAACTGTACGTTTAAAATGAACATTGAACGTTTTACACTCATTTCGAACAGAATTCCCCAGGCATTGGTTTGGTTCGGAGCACTGAAATATTCGGATGATCTCATGGAGCGTTTAAAGAAAAGTAAGTTATCTATTTCAAATCTTAGGTGTACTAGGTTTAAGACACTGCTGCGCGTTTATGCATGCGCTCGTACGTTAAGTTTCTATTTTTAGTAACATGAGCACTTGTTCCACCTTGCCACAATGGCGTGTCGTATCAATAAAGAACTGGATCAGTTTTAACTTAAATTATACGTCTCATTGTTATCTGTTCGACTACTATATGGTGTCAGAAGTGGGATGGATGCATGCAGACGTTTTTCAAGTAAATTCTGATGCAGAATTTCCAGACTAGGTGGGCAAGTGTAACCAAAAACAATATGTTCTATACCTTGTAAGGGGTCTACTGTGTAAATATCGGCAATTTCAACGCCAATTTTGTGAGAATTTTTCAAAGATCTGAACCGAGAGCTTAAATCCAAGATGGCGTCCGCCATGCTGGTTCAACTTTTATAATTTCATTGTGGATTTTCAAAAAATTCGCTGTGTCGTTTCCACACAACCGAGGACCTTAATATCAAGGTGTATTGATCTTATATATATATTCTGCATGCTGATGGTGTGTTTTAGTGGATTCCATGTGCTTATCAAGGAAATTTAGACGTTTTTGTGAGGCCGTGAACCTTGTGTACTAAATCAGCTGATGTGTCTCTCTGAAGTGAGGTTTCCCTGTGCGTACTGTCATGGCCGACCTGATGTTTGAATCTCAATTTTGCAACCAGAAAATCGCCGTTTTTAAGGTACTGTGAACTTTTAATGCCCCTATACAGCGTGGAAGGTGAGGAACAATAAGTTTTTCATCATTTCATCTGTTTACTTCATGGATTCCAGGAGTTCTGTGTGTGTCTTAAATTTTCCAAAGTTGGCAACTTCAACCCTGTACATTTTCCTGATTTAAATCAGTGCGATGGCAGATACGAAATTTGTTCAATCCATACCTATTAACCAGCCTCAAATGGACTGGAAAAGTAATAACCTCTGCGAAGCATATAAGTTCTTTCAGGACCAAGTGGATCTTGTTCTCGTGAAAGGCACGTACAAAGATTTAGAAGCTGACCGCAAAGTTCCAACTCTCTTAAATTGGATGGGCCCGGAAGGCCAAAAGATCTGGAAAGACTATTTATTTTTCGAATATGGTAAGAGTAAAGATGACCTAGAAGATGTCATGGGAGCTTTCGAGAATCATTTCAAACTGCTACAGGCTATGGTGCATTCTTGGTATACGATGGGGAGTCTCTACAGCAACACTTGTAAGGACCAAAGCGATTTCATGTCTCAACTATGAACATTGTCCAAAGACTGTGCGTTTACCAATCCAGACGAAGTCGTTAAATTTCTCTTTCTAACTCATAATACGCACAAACATGTACAAGACCAACTCCTCAAAGAAATCAACAAAGATACGACAATCTCTCAGATGTTGAACATTGCACGTAAGGTAGAGGCTACCACTGCTTCCAAGAAAATGGCCCAGCGTCTTCACAACGCATATAACGATAATTCATCCAAATCCACGGATGGAATACAGAAACATAAACGTCACCCTACACCTCATTGAGGGGGTAGGGGTGGTGGTTGCGGTGGTGGCACCCAACCACATAGGAGCCAAAGTCATGGGCATTCCTGTTTCAATTCTGGAAAACAGCACCCTCCCAAACAGTGCACCGCTTACAATAAGACTTGCTATTCCTGTGGGAAAACTGGACACTTTTAAGAATTTTGTCGTTCCAGTTCTTGAGGTACATCCCAAAATCGAAACCAACAGCCTGTTCATGGTTCTGGACACAGGGGTTGTGGAAGAGGCCGTGGTGGACATTCTTGCTGAGACTTTCATGAAATCAAGAAAGATGAATTCGAATACGATAGCATAAATGTCATCAAGCATGTAAGGTTTCAAAAATACAGCCATGTGTCCGAAAGAAATTCTGACAATGTATTGTTCGATGAAATGTCAAAGAGTAGTAATTCCAGTCATGTTCTTACTGATGTATGTACTACTAGCTCTGTGGGTATCGATCAAAAAGTGCGATTTAAAATTGATACAGGTGCTGCAGGGAATCTAATTCTGTACTCCCAATTCCGCAAATTGTACCCTAGTATGTCTAACAAAGACTTAGCACAAAGTAGAGATCCAAACATCACCCTGCAGGCATATAACAAAAGCGAAATAAAACAGATCGGTACATGCACACTCACATT
>JBCAUI010535016.1:0-11108 GCA_038406195.1 Haplosyllis anthogorgicola | reverse complement strand
TTTAAGTCTTCCAATGGCACAGTTGGCTATTGACATGGATATAGCAGGACCTGAGAATGTACTCCAGAAAGAAAATGCTTACTTTGACACCACTTTCAACCATGTGCATGGCTTTACCAGTTTTGGTTTGTGGATATATCACCCATCTTTGCACAAAATATTGCATCTAGCATGCATGGACATGTGCACTGAAAACTCCAGAGACATTGCAATCTTCTTTCAACTATTTAATGAAATGCTTTCTGAAGTTAAACAAGAAAGTGGATTCAAGTTCAACCCAGGGGCCTTTGTCTGTGATGAAGGAGGAACAAACTACAAGGCTATCAGAATTGTTTATGGTGATGAATTCTGCAAAGAAAGGCTCTTTGGCTGCCAGTTTCACTTCCTCAATGAGATGAACAGAAAGAAGTTGGAAGTAGGCATTGACTTGCAAGCTAAATTTATTGGGCTGTGTGACAAATTATGCAAGGAGGCCACCACTGTGGGCAAGTACAACATATACAAAGGGAGATTAGATGAAATTGGCAATTTATACCCTACTATTCAGAAATCGATTGAATGGTGGCATGCAAGAAGTCATGTTTTCCCCCCTTTCAGAGAAGGAGGTTTGCCCAGAGTAAATTTGGCAGAACAAGGCAATGCAGGATGGAAATCAGGCAATACAGGGAATATACTCAGATTGGTGCATGCAGCAAAGAAATATGTTGCAACAATGGTCCTACAGGAGGATGAGATGTATAAGTTCAACAGAAATTTAGGTAAATCATCTGGGAGGGGGCCATCACAGGCTGTCCATGATGCAAGAGACAAATGAGCAGATTAGGGTGGCAGAGGAGTTTGCAAATGCTTTTGAGGATAGGGAAGCTGTCCTACTTGAAGCCGAAGAGGCATGGAACCCTTCCAAATTCCTACCAAAGGGGAACGCAAAGTATAAGGCTCCAAACACTGCACAGGAACCAAAACATAAGAAGCAGAAGGTTACAAAAGAGAAGAAAAGAAATGTCAAACCTGGGAAGCTGCCAGATGAAAATAATATTTGCTGTAACATTCTACTTGCATCTGAAATCCTTGATGTATGTTTTGTTGATCTCATGAAAGAAAAACAGGAGAGAGGATTACATAGGTGTACAAATCCCCCAGTGGTCATCATGACAGATGGATTGGGAATTCATGTATGCAAGGGATGCTGTGAAAAAAGTATAACAAAGGAACAAATCAAAAGTCTGCACAAAATGGTATTACATCGAAAGGGTGTTGTGGGATACTACAACAGAAAGTTGAAAAAGTGGATAGACCAAGAAAGTAATATCCATTTCCATCTTGACTTAAACTGTGTTCACGTGAAAGATCAGACAATAGAACTGCATGATGTTTACATGAATGATGAAGTATTCCAGAAGTTAACTGCTGAAAATATGCAGGTCTTGAAGGAAACTGGATTTCTTAAGTACATAGTTCTACACAAACTTTAAAAGGTATTTACAAAGTTACTAACATGAGTTTTTAACCGCCATTTTTGTTCCCGTTCACCCAAAATTTGTCCTATTCATTGGATGGCAAATAGGTGTTAAAAAAGTTTAATTGGGAATATAAATTACTTTTAGAAAGTTTGTAAAAGTTTGGCAAGTTTTCAAACAGATAAAAAGGTTGTGGTTTTGTTTTACTTAAGTTTGAACACACTTTTGTGACTTTTATACTGAATGTCTCTCTACAAAATTGAACTTGTAGGTTCTCAACATGTTTATAAACAATATTAAAGATAGATTTCATGTTTACCTGCCATTTGGACCCCTTGAAATGACTTTTTTGGCTGCTTTGGTGACAGTTTTTTTCTTGCAGCCATTTTTGCATTGGTCACCTGACTAAAAAGTAGTCCCACAGTGAATATATACACGGATTTTTTCCCATTTGCACCATATTTGCCCGCAAAAAGGCAGGAGAGCAGAGACTGAGACTGAGGGTATTTACCGGCTCAACATCACCATGTTCCTGTTACAAACATCTTGCTCTGTCTCCTCCAGACAAACTGACCCTCTTAACACAGATACACAATCAACAAAGCAATTAAAGCTCTTACTGTTACAGTTCTCCGTACATCAGTAAGTGAACATTCTGTAATTGGACAAGGCCTTGTTTTTGTTTCGAGTCTTGTGATCATAGCTTTTGTCCGTCGAATGAACTGGACAGGTTTACTTTAAGTGGCAATTTAAATGCTGAGCTGGTATCGCTTGTTCATCCCTCGAACAATACATGTAGCCTATGTGTGATTTGTTGCTTATACGTTTTTTGCCATGGAAAAGGACTGGTAGATCTGTGTAGATAGAAATATTTTGAGTACTGTGGCCTTCATGACGAGATACTTTGTTTTATGCATACATCTCGAATATCTACATTGACACACAAATCATGAAGCATTTACAGCATTGCTCTCACATTATGAAAATTTTGTGTGACAATAAACTGGATTGCTAGATCTCGGCGCATAAGAACGTTTTAAAGCGCATCAGTAGCACAGCGAAAGTACTTGTTCACAGAAGTTAATTTGAAACGGTAATTTCATCATACCAGTGGCAATGGTTCGAGTAGTCACTCTACTGGTGGCGCCTTGAATGGATAAGCACACTCCAATTCGGTGTGAAGATGCATGTTCACGTCGTGTGATTTTACCTTGCGCCAATTATACTAGAGGACCATGTAATAAAGCGATGGAAATAACTTCACTGTAAACACCCCTTTTTCCATGGTTTAAACTCCTTGTTATTTCTTTAATAAAGTGGCCGAATATTTCAATAGTCTTCAAGGTCTTACGACTGCCACACACACACACACACACACAGTATCATACCACAGACAAAAAGAGAGTCGCTTTCTGATGACTGGTAATGGCTAATTCAACTTCATGTGTCAGATGTTCCCCAATAGCCAGTTTGCAAACGAACAGTCCTTTTCTGTATGCAACATTCAGGACAGGAAACTCCTATCAAAAGTGTAAAGCGTTGGGTGAGTACTCATTTTCTCATCGAATCAACAAATGGATAACGAACAGAGTTTTATGGTTCTTCCTGTGACTCCGGCTAAATCTGGTTGCGAAATTTCTCAAGCACGACGTACATTTACACTGCGCTAGTTTCCTGTAGTGATCTACTTTAAATTTAGCATATTTAGTAAAAGATGACCAGAACAAAGTCACCAGAAGTGGAACATTTAACATAACCGAAAGCCCTGGACATTGACATTTTAATACCGCGTGGGCGCTCTCATTACTTCGGTATTAATTGCCTTCATTATATATGGTCTATTTCATGTTCTGTAGAATAGATGGGGTTTTAATCTTTTGAAGAACTGTATCAACGATAACTTACGTGCGTGTCTGATTCAATGTTTTTCGTCAGTCGTTATATGTGTTATTTCTTTTACTTAAATGATGTGACATGTAAGTCAAGTACTTGTGCAGCACAGCCTATTGAATAGAAACTCCTCTCTCCATGCTTTGGTAACGAACGGCATAAAAAGTCACACACATCTACATAGCCTGGTTAGTTATTTGAAATAATTTTTATTCTTGTTTTTCTCTTAATCTTCTTCTATTTTCAAATAACACTTTTACATTAATTAGAGCAGGAAAATAAAAAAGGAAAGTCGATTTAATTCTAGAACAATAGTACTTCTCGTTGTTTTAAAGACAACCGATAGAATGGCATGAAATTCGCTTGTTCTCAAATTAAAAATTCTCGAATTCTGTTTTGGTCACAGAAATTCTACCGGTCCTTTTCTCTCAATATTAACTACAATTCTGAAATACAGATGCCAATTTCATCTTCGTGACTTTTGTAATAAATTCATAAAAACAAGACCCTCAATATTTAGTCTTTACTTGCGGAAAAGGAACATAAACCTGAGTAGCAGCTGCATCTACCGTAGTAAAGGAACGCCACGTCAGCGCAAGCAGCACACAGCTTAACAGCTGTTAGCCCAAGATGTAAAACCATAGGGCTAACGGTAGAGAGCACCGCTTGGGTTCCTCTTTCGCAGTAAGGTACTGGTCATCCCGCGAAGCTCGAATACTCAAGAGAAACTCCAAAACGTTCGAGGTAAGCAGAAGTTAAACTCTAGTTTTACAATATAAAACCTATTGATGGGCTATTTTAAAAGGTCCGAACTGACACGAGTTTCGAGTTATCTCTGTTCGAGCTAATGATGTGTAGCACAGAAGTACACTCAGGTGTTAACGTTACCTAAACGTTATTTCGACCACAAAGCAATCCAGTGCAGAACTATTAAATAGAGAACAGTAGAAAGAAGCATTTACTAAAAAAATTATGAACTATCTGTATTATATTTGGCCCAAAGCTCTTGCCTCAATTATTCCTGGAATGAGTAGCTTTAGCTTTAGCAAATGGAAAAAATTTATGAAAATGAAAGCGCTTAGTTCTTTCGTGTTCTATTTTTTCTACGCAACTGTGTTTTTCTGTGCCAAAATTCAGTGATATTAAATGCTGCGCCCCTACAATGAGAGTTACTGAATATCACAAAATATCTCATTCTCGGAAAACAGCTGCTATTTGCTGTCTGGTGTACATTTTACATCGCTGAGTTATTGCACTGTCAAAAAGTAAGTTTTGGCCAAATTAATTACGATGTAAATGATCTCTGAGGAAATTGAATTATTTGGCATTATGTAGCTGATACTGAATTGTAATTCATAATTTGTACTTCATTTTGATAATAAATCATAGCTTTCGCTTGACGAATAGGTCTCGAATCCGAACTCATTTGGCATTGTATTAACAGAACAGAACTCTGGCCACAATATTAAATGGAAACAAATAAAGAAAATGTATAAATAAAATGAACTCTCAAATAATTTATGAAAATAACAAACAAATATGGCTACCAAACTGGGAAATTAGTGGCAGCAATAATATTCATAGGATATTTAAAGGGAGATGCATCAACATATACCAGATGTGATCTCTCTTAGTCTCTGTAAAAAAATTTTTTGCTAAACTTTGAAGGGGAATAGATGTGTGGTACACAAAAAATCGGAACTTTAACACGGCACCATAATTAAAACATAAGTATTATTTGTAGAGTATTTATATTACCTTTTGTTACACCTTCTATCTTTTACTACCTTAATTTCGAAATGTCTTTGCTGCGTTATTTGATTGAATGGAAGAGAAAATTTGTTATTATTTGTCATGTTTATCTAGAACCCTTTTCTGGATTTTTTCAAGTACTATTCTGGATTATAACATTGTTTCAACAATAAAATTAGACCTTGAGTGGTATCGCCTCTTCAAAGGGAATCACTGAGAACATTTTACATGAAGATTACCTATCAAACTCGTAAATTCATACACAACTTTAATTAGTCAATAACATTGGAAGAGATAATACAACTACAGTTTCCATATAGTACTGAACGAAGTTTTCCGAATTAATTCTTCAACAACAAATTCAATTTAAAAAGGAATTATTAAATGTTCCCTCTTTTTTTGTAGAAAGCAGCGACCATACCCTCAGTGTGCTGAAACCACGTTAATCATTTATATTACTTAGATACAGTGTAGCACAGATACTGGCCTCCCGTATTTGTCCAGAACAATTGTCATAGTAGTAAAAGCAACATAACCAGTTTACTTTAACGTTGTAGCTTACCATCACTTTCTGTGAAGTAAAACCAGTTTCAATTTCAACCTTGTAGGGCATTGACATTCACTTTTAGACAAGAAAACATGGAATCCATTGATTAAAACTGGCAACCTTTCTGACTTGACAAAAACCAACCACTGCCTTGTGTGCATCATGTGATGTTAAGTTTTAGAGACTGATCTGCTTTCCCGCGGTATCAGGATTTATTTCTATGCACCTGAGCATGTTTCCTGGTCAGTAAATATTGTTTAAACCGACTAGAGGAATCTGACATTTAATACCCCAGGAGATCAGAGGGTGATCTGGTTGGGGTCACTGAACCAGATAAAGCATTACTGGTTCCAGAAGTCAAAGACGGGATTTGAATCAATCTTTTCGTTTGTTGGTAAGTTACGAATAATTCAAAATTGTTTTTTCCGCTGGGAACAATGAAAATTCATAGGCAATAACAAGAATAATGCCCTT
This sequence comes from Haplosyllis anthogorgicola, assembly GCA_038406195.1. Lineage (NCBI taxonomy): Eukaryota > Metazoa > Annelida > Polychaeta > Phyllodocida > Syllidae > Haplosyllis > Haplosyllis anthogorgicola. The sequence goes on along the minus strand of JBCAUI010535016.1, from coordinate 4,988 downwards.
TCTGACAGAGATGGATATTTTCTGTATGTCTCTTCATTTTTGCGAACAATAAAATTAACAGTGTGCGGCTCCTGAAATTTGTAAAGGTACAGAACAGAACAGGGAACAAAGGAGTTCCAAGTTGTGCTTTTGAATTTCTATTGTTTCAAAACAGATAGGAATTTTATCCTCTGCTTTTGGTTGAATGAAAGACACAGGCTGATGTTCTCTTGTACACGAACTGAAATACCAATCCTAAGTCTACGAAAATTCAGCTCAAAATTGGAAACTGACTTATGAGTACTCGGTTACATTCCTCAAAAGGTTCGTTGACATTGGACCCTGGACTTGAGAATCGGTGAATCGGTGTCTTGGAAACTTTGGACAGTCGGACCTCACTTAATTGGTACTTATGGTGGTGGCAGTACCTTCTGGGCCCTTTTTGTAGAAAGACTATCTGTCCACAGTTTCCGTAAATTCAAAAGTTTTTGTCTGCAGATCTTTGCCTTATGCCATCTCAATAAATTAACACGAATTACACTAAATGTCCCAAGCAGCAATTACTTGTGTTAAATTAGATCATTTAGATGTTAAATGTTAGATGCGTGTCATCATTCCAAGATAATACGGAATTACAGAATTCAGCGAAACATAAGACTTTTCTAAGGACATTGAAAATGTTCGTACAAGGAGCGTGTGAAATTGCAGGAAACGTTTACCTTACTGGCTACTTGAAATTGATTTCTTAAAAGTTTTTGGGGTACCAGTCACAGTCCCTTCTTTGTGGGACAAATTTGTCGGGCAAATGACACACACTATTTTATTGATTCATGTCAGTGGCACCCATCACATCTTCTGAAAGCCGAAGCTAAAACATTTGTCTCTATACATCATCCTTAATCCGTAAAATGGGTATCTTTACATTCAACTAAATTGTAACATGTGACTGCATGAGTGTAATAATTACCGCCCGCGTATGTGTCTGTGTGTCTGCGCGTGTGTGCGTGTCTGTCTGTCTGTCTGTCTGTCCGGGCAATAACTTTTGAACCACTTGACCTAGAATCTTCATTTTGGGTATGGAGGCACATCTTTATAATATCTAGGTCCAGTTTGAGTACCAAGGTCATTGGTCAAGTCCAAGGTCACAACAATAAAAAGTCAAAATTTAAGTGTTGTCTACTAATATGACATGTTATGATGTTTGAGACAAGTAAATGGGGTCAAGGTAAAAATATGGGCCAAGGTTATTTGAAGGTCAAGGTCATTTGAAGGTCAAATTTTAAGATTTTTGTAATTTTTTATGTTTTAATAACTATTTGCATTTTAGTTACTATTTGCATTTTAATGACTATTTGCGAAGCGGGCGGTTCGGCCTTTGATTGGAAGGCATTCTTTTTCATCAAGTCACCAAAACGACTTTTTAAAAAAATTGTTAGACCAGGGTCCATTTGTGGGGCCATTGATTACCCCTGTTCTGGACTTTGTATGACCGTCTCCATGAATTTTAAATCCATGGTGGATCTCTCGCATGCACTCTTGTTTATATGTGGTGATCCCGAGAGTCATGTCTGGTGCGACACCTGCCTTTCCTACCAATAGGGGTGTACACTATGCATGTGCATGTTACACATGTAACCAAAACAACTTTAATTGTGTTGATATTTCCCTGGCAAGTGTTGTTCAGTTTTCCTGCAATGCAACAAAAGACTAAAACCCTTATATTCACCTATTATCACCCCAACCATCTAATGGTTGGCTAATTTGCAAATTGCAAAATACCAAAAAAACCCAAAAAACCGCAAAGAAGTATCTGGTTGCGTATATCCGCGACTAGACCTAGTTGGTTTTGTCTTTAACATTTAATATTTTAATATTTAGATACTACAACAAGAGACACAGACACAGATAGAGAGTAAGGGGACAGGAAGACCTTTACAAACCCTTCCTCGTAAAGAACAAAAGCTAAATGTAAAAGAAAAACAAGCAAAACAACATCAACATTATCCAAGTTCTATTATTGCTAACATTTAAAGTGAGTAAGTTAAGTCGCGCAGGAGATATTTGTCTGGGTAAAATGACACGGCATCCTTTGAGTTAATTTGAATAAAGTAAAATTAAACGATGGAAGCCTTTGTGTTTTGTACATTATCTTGTCATTTCAAGGTTTTAATCACGTTATTTTTAATAGAACGTATTGCTGTCGCAATGAAGAGACTCGAATCTGAACTTCTTTTCAAAAATTTACCTCGGTGGCTCTGTCGGCAAGACGACTGTCTGTAAAGGGAGTCGCAAATCCTTTGATCGGGCCCGAGTGGAGACTGGTCACTCTTGTCTGCACTTCATGTTAACCGCCGCTACTTGTCACTTTAATGATCGCTTATCGGTTACAAATTAATTTATTATATTTTACGCAATCCCAAGGGTTCACAGTACGTTCATGGCTGGCTCGTTTAGGCTACCACACTGTCTCTGTATACAGCAGCATGAATGCGACTATTCAGTATTTATTGTCAGAGGTCGCTACCTCACAGGTGGTTTCTCCTGATTGGAAACCTGTATTGAAATGTAATGTACAGTGAACAAAGTGAACAGGCAGTCAAAAGCCGTTTTGTAATCACTTCTAATGGCTAATGGGGATAAAGCCTGGAGTCAGAGCTGCAGGTTCAATCTCTGCAGTGTGACTAGAATGTTGATAATCTAAAAGATACTCAACTTTCAAATGAATTCTATGTCACCATATCGTAATGGTTGAAAAACAAATGAAAATAAAATTGACGATCACCGTACAATTGTTTAACTACTGTTCTATCAACGTAAGTCACACATTACACAAAAATCATATCAACTGTGTCCATGAGGATACAAGGGAACTCCCGTAAGGTACCATGTTAAATTTCTGATACAATTTTTTGGTTCCATGGCGAGACATTGTAACATAGCAGCTTCTTACTCAAATTGTCTGTGATAATTTATTTTTTGTTTGAAACTAAATTTAATCGAATGCGAGACGGGCATTCGGCTCAACAAACTATCTGGCTACATACTTCTGGCACAAATCTATTGTGTGACATCAGTGGTACAATTATCTATCTAATCTGTCTGAGCACCTAAAAATATTACTGGAAAGGTAAATAATGGTTTCCTATTGTCTGCAGCTCCTGTTTATGACATTGTAACACCAAACTTTCTCTCTTAACTCTTAAATCCAATTTACTGCTCAAGGTTTTCTGTCGACTAAAGATCGTAATTCCTCCGCAAAGTAGTTTACATGATCACCTTTACCAGGGTCTTCTACATCTAAAAAATCCCTTGTAAAACTTTCAGTGGTTGTGTAGCGTTTTTCTTTCTTAGACGCTCTTAAACTGTTTTTGAGCTAGTCAAAAGGTCCGGGTGATCTGAGCAGATAGCCCTTTTGAGTACTGTAAACCTTGCACTGTACTGTAAACTTCCAACACACTACCGCACACTGTGTAAATTTAAAATGGCATCACTTATCTGACTGTAAAACAGTCGGCAAATATTGTGCAGGGACCATTGTTACCTGGTGCAAGTCTGGGAAAAGTACACAGAACTTGCACTAAATTCAGCTAGGTGGCGGATCCAGGATTTCTCTTGGGAGGAGGCGCCATATTAAGATTTCATAAAAAAATTGTCCAATATGGGCATAAATCCATGAAAATTAAAAGGAAATTCAAGCTGTATTTCTTTCAAATAACAAGGGGTGCTTCTATTCGAGAGGGTGCTGCTTTAATTATGATACAAACTTCATATTTGGCAGCTTATGCATCAATATACCCTCTTTATTTTCTATAAAAATTATACTGATACCTCCTATATTTGGAATTTGGCAGCCATATTTGTGTTTTTTATAGGTCACTTATTTGGTATTTGATCTTAGACACTTCATTTGTATCCATGTGATATTGTTACCTATATTGTCTTAGTTTTATGATAATGCCAAATGAGTTAAAAAGACAGATTCAAAAGACAGTTAAAAACTCACTTCTACAAACTCCATTTTAACTAGTTAAACATCATAAATGCCCAAACTAGCTAACTAGTAAAAGTTAAATATATCAAAATTCCACATAATGTAAAACGCCGTTGATAAGACATCTAGTCTTCTAGGGCGCTATATAAATTTACAGCACATTTAACATTTAACATTCAATGCCAAATGAGCTCAGGTCCATCTGGACCTATTTTTCCAATTTTTTGATTAAAATGTCAGCATTAATTAATCCCTCGGAAACATGCAGAGATCCGACATGACGATGGTATTCTGGGACATACGTCGGAAAGGTCAACTGTCAAAGTGAAACTGAAAGAAGCTTTAGAACGGGACATACACTGCAGAACAGATAGCTTTTGACTCATTGCAATATGATCGATAAGGTTTTGATCAGCCAAATGTTCAAATCGTAGTGTAATTGAACCAAATTACCTTAAAATCTAAAAAAGAAATTTTCACATACCTGCCATTTGAGGAATTTAAAAACAGATTTAATTTAAAATATCAAAAAGTTAAATTTTACATAAATGTTAAAGTAAGTAGTCATTTGTCCAGCAGGTCAAATGTCAATCATTCAGCTGCCCATAAGCCAGCTGAAATTTGCAGTTTCATGAAAACAAGCAAAGGCACAGAGACGCACGTGCTTATTTGGATTTTTGCCAATTAGTATCTACATACAGCAATTAAAAATTGGTACGAATACAGGAGATATTATTGAGCTTCATGCCCCACGAAGGGGCAGAGGCTCCGTATTTCGCTAGATGGTTCGATGGCAGCCATTAGTTTTCTGGAACCAGACCCCTCCCCCGATTTCAGATCATTTTAGACACGTTCTGGGAAAAAATTTAGTGTTTTGAGGTTCTATGCACCGAAAGATCATCTCCTCGTTCAATAAATTTATTTATTTTTAAAGAAATAATTTCTTCCAACCCCTTCACGATAATTACAAGAACGTAATGATCTGCAGCTGCGTTACACACAATACGGAGACGAGCAA
>JBCAUI010535005.1:0-11108 GCA_038406195.1 Haplosyllis anthogorgicola | reverse complement strand
ACAAACAATTTCAAATTCAAATCTTCAGTTTAGATTGAGACTTCCAACATGCAACATGTATTGTGAAATACTTGCAATAAATAAAGTACAGTCTTCTCTCGGTTTAAAGCAAACCTATTGCTTTTGTTATTATTCCGGAACAAGCTTATAACAAGCTAAATATACCGCAAATGCGAGTACCGCAAGATAATACAGCAAATACAAAACAAAACAGCGATGCTTGCTTAAGTAGTGTAAGATACTCTATAGCCAAGAAGAGGAATATTAACATAGAGAATCCCTCCCAAAAAGGGAACTCAGTGTGTGGAAACTTGAACTGAACTTTGCTGTGTTGCAACACAGATTGTTAGCTTTTTTCGCAAATTTGACATTTTGACTATTGCGTGTTTGATGCCGACTCAGAATCACAAATCAAGCTTATATACATAGTTATCTAACTTTTTAACTTTGCTATCTACTATTAAGTATGTTATGATCTCCTGTAAAAACAGAACTGTTTTGTAAATGTCTAAACGGAGACTTAGGATGCATGGTGAAACTAGATTACAACTACTTGTCTATTGTCTTATCATTACTTTCAATTTTAAATAGTGTTGTAAGGCAAAATAATATGCAAAAATTCTGTTATATTTCATACTTAATACATTGATAAGAACTCAAGTCTGAGTGACGTTGAACACGAAAAGAAAATAAAACACATACAAGGTTATGTTATTTTAAAAATACATGTATTGTCGCATAAACTTTCCAGCAGTGTGCACATCTAACATGAACACATCTTGTTAATGCGGACCAAACTTATTTGTGTACTCTTTACTATTATTCCATTTTTATAATTATATTTTACTACTGCAATTTTTCTAAATGTGTATTAGTTAATGAATGTGTTGAACGACTTCGATTCCGATCCGTCGTGACAGTCGTAAGACTTAATCGGAGTCTGTTTCACATTATTTATAGAACGCTCATACATATTACTGATTTCTTAGATGTCAAGCATGTATAATAATGTGGAACAATAAATAAATTCAAAATTCAAAAATGTTTATTGACGCGAACAAAGACCACCATTGTTCCCCCAACTGAAATTTTGTAATGTTTTCTGCAATGTATCAAGAGACTAGGGTTATATTCCCATGTCACTGCTTTTGTTAGCATTAGAAAGGACGTGTGTACATACTGCAGCTGGTATATCCTGTTGTTCCGTTTGTGTTCGTGTAATCCGTACAACTGATGCAGGAATGATTTCCAGTTGAAGACTTGAAGTAACCACTGTGACAGGGTTTACAAGGCATGTCCGTGCCTGGTTCATATCCAAACATACACTCTAATTCACAAAGAACGTTTGTATGATAAATCTAGAATTACATAATACATATTGATACGGCTTCTATTTACAATATTTTAACCCGGAGTGATTAGTTGACAGAATTCCAAGCAGATGTCAGGCTAATTTGTTTTGGTGCCCTGATTCCTAGTTCAAACACCTCGGGTCACAGATCAGTGCTCACAATGGAACAATAAAGATCCAATGTTCATGATGTAAACACCATACCATGCTAAATTGACATGCAGCATGCATAGCATTGTTTCATGCTTCAGTTCCTCACACCTCACACTTGATTGATTGTAACAGTGACCAGGTCATGCAATCATTTCCAGTTCTGTGTTTATATTTTTGCTAGTGCATTGAGTGCATTAATCACTAACAGCAGGAGTCAGCATCTCCCAAGGAGGTATTCGTAAATAGAAGGCAGTATCAATATGTGCACCCAGAGCTAGTCACAGAGGCACACACTTTGCATGTTAGATTGCAAGCCTCTTATTACTAAGGCAATTACCGTTTACCGCAATTATGGTAGTGGCTGGAATTAGTCCACATTTTGTAGACATTCTTGCCAAAATAGGTCTCAGTCTCATCAGTGTTAAGATGTATACTTTAGTGACTGTTTATCTCAGGTTGTTGGGTGTCAAATTTTAATGACGCAAAGGCCTTTTGTAAATTCATAATGCTGCTAGAAGTCTTACTGACAAATGTTAAACTTGTTGACCAATTTGTACGAATGTAAAGTAATAATTGCTACAATATCGATGAGAAGAGATGCAAAATGATTTATAGTTTTGCTTCTTGTCTCCATTTTAAAGAAATAAGGATAAGTGTGTGGGATATTTGGTCCAAAAGTTCCCATTTACAGTTATAAAAAGAAGATGTAATTTTTTGCCATCTTTAACATTAAGACAATGGAACTTTCGGTTGGTATTAGTTGCATAGGGCTCTTGCGTCATTACGATATTGACATCCCACACCCTGTGTCTGCTTGCCGTCCTGCTCGTCAGAGATTCTCATAGGTGCATTAAAACAATGAGATGGGAACCTAAGGAGCTTTGTTTTATTGCTCTTTAAGTGACATTGATCTTCTTGATTCCTAATGTCCTCTTGACCAAGTTCTCAGTTTGGAATGCCCCAGTTCTGTCCTTTGTGTTGTTTTGGATTTATTCCAAGCACAATATATGGAAAAGAAAATTTAGATCAATATGAGGACCTTATAATTTCCCCTCAATTCGCATGTATTGCCATTATCCATTGAGTAATGAAATTATGTACTAACACAGAAGAACTATAAAATTTCCTAACTTCGGTTTATAAATACGTTATCCAAAACGTTTAAAACAAAGTAAAAATAAGAATTTGAAGCTAAGATGGTTTGACGTGGAGTTTGTGTCCTATTACCTTCTGTAACATACTTTCCCTATTAACTCCAAATCATGAAATTTCAGTTTCGGAACAATTCCTTAGTTTCCTATTGAGTCCTGTATGTTTCGAAATTGATAGGAATTTCATGATTTGACCTAACCAATTTTCACCATGGTTTCACATTGTGAGCATGATTTAAAGACAGGATCTCTGCTTACAATATTTACGCTGTCGTAAACCAATATGCCCTAGGGCCCTTCTTTATACATTATAGTTGTAAACAAAGTGGTGTCTTTTTGTCTTGTAGCTTCATGTAAATGTATAATTCTTCAGCTGTTTGCATAAAGAGAAGCTGTTACTATTTAAGTGCGGAAGAAGAAAGGGAATGAAGCACTTATTGATGTTTACCTGAATCCAAGCACTGTCATAATTCAAATCTTTATGACAGCTTTTCAAATAACATTTCTAAAGGGCTTACCCTTTAAGATGCAAATATTTTTGGATGAATAATATTATTAGGAGGAAATATTTACGTACCTGACAAGAGAATTAAAGGTTTTCTTTACTTTTGAAGTAACTTGGAGTCTATCATCTCTGGGTAAGTTTGCATCTGCTATCTTAATCCATTTCAACGTCAGAAATAATATTTTTGTAATAGAGATATGTTCAAAAGGAAACAACATTGAATTGAATTCAAACTCATTTTTCTTATACATATTAGTCTGTGAACATCTTTTTTAGCGCAGATTCATTAGTTATCTGAAAATTGCAGCATGAGAATTAAACTTCTGTCAGTTTCGAAACAATAGAGTTGCCCCATGAACTTCTTAGTGAACATGTATATCTTATTAAACGGATCATAAAATTACTATCAAAAGTTTAGCGCCCCGCAACAATTGAATTGAATGAGCTCACCATGAAATTCAATTGTTGTGGAGCTCTAATCTTTTAAAAGTAAGTTCGTGATCTGAATTGTTAACCTCAGAGATTCTCTGAATAGAAATAGAATCTACGATCAATCATGACGAAATATTATTAACAAAAGAACTCTACGATGTTCTACTGATGCATATTTCCGTCCACTGGTGTCGGTTGTGTGTGGTTGTTGATTTGTTGAAAAATTAATTCGATTGAATGTGGTTACAAGATTCTGTACCTTGCTGCGTGAGATTCTTTCGGGTTAATTTCATAAGCTTTCTGTTTAGAAACTTTCGTAACTTTCACAATTTCAATATTAATTGATTCCAACCGAATTTCAGAAGATTCCATCAGGTTTGAAACAATACAATCCCATGCTGGGTATGTGCACGTTGCACCTTAAATACAAAGCGCGGAATACTGTTATTAACCGTTTTTTAATAGATGCAGTTTTCTTCATATGTGACGTTTCGTTAATTAGGATATTTCGATGCAGGGAATGAAATTCTCATCAGTTTTGGAACAATAGAACATCAAAAGCCCACTGTGAAATTCTTTAGTTTTCGCTTTGTTCCGAACGTTTCCAAATTGATAGGAATTTCAAGAGCTGGTATTTTTCTGAACACGAAATCAAAACTAAAAAATATAAATTTGGTCCCAATAGTCTCAAGTTGTACTTTTGTTTGCGTCAATAGAACCAAAACGACTCATTTGTTTTGAGAGCTTCGCAAATTGATATAGATCTACTTTTACTGAACCGCAACAGCTCCTGAAATTCCTATCAATTTGAAAACGTGGAGAACAGCGGAGAAAAGAAATGAATTTCACGCCGTGCTTTTGACGAGATATTGTCCCGAAACTGCTAGAAATTTCGGCAGGTGATATATGTTAAAACTGCTCATTCTGAAGTCATAAACAACAACAACAACAAGAATAGACATTGCCTCCTTTGTGCTTTACAAGTCTACAGAGAGTTGATTACATAAAAGTCATTAACAGAACTGCTGGAGAAACTTGAAACTAATTACACATCTTAACATCATTACGGCGCATTGGAGACTTATTTAAATGCGATGCCATAACGTACAATATCCGAGGGGGATCGTTAACTAGGGCAGGGATTGCTGCTTCTATTCTACCAAAGTGCTGCTTGTTTCATTATCTCTCCTGATGTTTAGGCATAATGCCCAAGTCTAGTGTTAAAGTAACGTTATCATGACGAGATAGCAAAGCATAAGTGAGCTAATTACTTCATTTAAGTGCGTAATCGTTCTATTGACTTCGGTCTTCGTTAGTTAAGGCCACCGGGACAATTTTCCGTACATTGCGCCAGTACGGTGCAAAGTGTACCAATAAAGCGCAGTTTTATAGCTGAAATAAATACACGAAAATGCTATTGACGCTCAGAGGGCAACGAATTGGCAGTCACTGAAGGTTTTTCCAAATTAATTTTGTCAACCAAATTAGGCAAATTTGCCAATTTGCCTAATTTGGCAAATAAGTGGATACTACTTTTAGTATGATTACTAAAATTGGTAACAAGGAAAATTATTAATTTTAAGTTTCATTCTTAAATTTAGTACAATTTGAAGTAACTAATATTATTTTATCTTAAAAATATTTATCACCTTGCTGCAGAATTAGGCTAATTTGCCTAATTAGGAAAAATTACCTAATTTGCCAAGGCCTGTGTATTAATTTGGAAAAACCTCGACTTTGCCCCAAAACTAAACATGCTTTGCTGATATAAGAGCCAAAAACACAATCCATAAACCCATTGCACAAGAACGTAGGCAAATGATAACTCGGTGCCTCATAGGAACTCCCTTGTGTGTTTGATTGAGTAAACAATGGAATTTTACGCTGTGTTCTTTGTACTTTCACTGGACACAGTATGGAATTCTTTTTTTCCAGACTTTCTAAATTTTCAGGAGAAGGAAATTCATGGCATTCATGGTTCTTCCTTTTGCAAAACCCACGCTGTATTTTTGTTCCGTAAAAGGTACGTAGTACTTCAATAAAAAAAAGTCAAAAGAAGTGTCTGTATTCGTCAAATCCCAGAGCAGTTAATCTGCTAATCAACTTTAATAGAGATAAAATCTGGGCGTACAGTAAAGGAATGAGAAATGATCGCAATGACAGACAGCATTTACCGACTCTGCTTTTGTTCATTCCATTAATCATAATAAATCAACTTCTGATAAATGGAAATACGTATGTTAGAAAGACTGTGGACTTTTTTTTACCACAAAATGATGAATTACTGGTACATTTATCATTATTTTCCTCCAGTAAGTGACCACATCATGGCTACAGTGAATTTGTCCTCTACCAACATGATGTTAAACTACATATTCTTGGATGCGGCAATTGACTTAATTATTTAAGTTTTTAGTTAATGAACGATCTGTAACATAGCGTAATTTCCTGTAGTTTTCATAGTAAAGAGGTGTAAACAAATAGAGGTTTTTTCTAAATTGGCTTTAATGCTCGGAATTAGGCTAATTAGCCTAATTCAACAGACTTTGTAATCGCTGAAATGCACTGTTCATTTGGGGACCAACAATACGATTTATTTTGTCTATGAACCAGCACTGCCATTGCACTGTTGGTACCAAATGGGTGTGTTTGTGGCAGTTGTTAGGCCTTTGAGGGAGTTGCTTGGCTTTAAAGTTCACTTTGATTGGCCTAATATGAAATGTCAGGTTTGTTGAGCAGATGAATGGAGCTGAAAAATACATAGGTAGATTTCTTCAGGCATGAATACATTTTGCTTGACATGTTGTCACAGATGAATGCAGTTCCTTCACATGCACCCACACTTCATTGTTGAAGTGTAAGACTTCACACATAACACAGTCAACTTTTGTTGAGATTGAGAAAGTAAATTGTAATAGGTCAATCAGCGGCAGGCTAATGTAAAAAAATCGATGTAAACAGAAACCATGTGGACAAATGAATAACTAAAGGTGTCTGCACAATCTCAAGGCCTTATGCTTCGCTACGATAGTCATGATCTGGTTACATTGCAATTAAAATTCTGGTATCAATTTCAGTATCATTATTATAGTTAGGAACTGTTTTAAGTCTTCGCCAATATTTGCCATTTTGGTTAAAACAATCCAGAAAACAAAATTAGCCTAATTCCATAAAACCAATTTGGAAAAACCTAGAATATTTTGAATTTAACTTTCTCACCAGAAATTTGAAAAATAAACTTTCAGTGGAGAAACAAAAGTAGATTCATTGTGTGGTTTTCTTACGAAGCACAGCGTTAATTTAGATGGTTTCAGGTTTCGATGTTTTCCTGAAATGATTTGCAATCCAGGAACCATTTCCCCTGTAAACATAGTAATCGACTAATCTACTTAGGAATTATCTGGACTTCTCCCTGTAGATTATTCATGCACTTCGCGCATTATTTGTAGATTAAATCTTCGATCAATACGACTTTCTGGTAACGAATGAAATCGCAACTAGAGATTTTTATCGGATTCTCATCTTTGTCTTCTTTAAGACTCTAGTTTCTTCATGAAGCAGGCATGGCTCAGCTCAAAAATTATTTCTGTTCTCCTACTGACAAAAGATTTAATTATCATTAATATAATCTAAAATAATGCGCGAAGTGCATGAATAACTACAGGGAGAAGTCCAGATAATTCCTAAGTAGATGAGAATCCGATAAAAATCTCTAGTTGCAATTTCATTCATTACCAGAAAGTCGTATAGATCGAAGATTCAAGGGCGCGTGAGGGCTTCTGTCAGGTTCCACTGACGTAAAATAAAATTAATTTCATCATCTACAAAATTGCCACACAGTGCCGACAGTGCTATTAATGTAGAACCAAAGAAAGTGATAGTAGGTGCAATTCTAAGTTAACGACAACTGAATAAATTGGATGAATTGTTCAAATGTACGAGAAAACATTTTCATCAAAAGATAACAATTATTTTCAGGAATGAAATATTACTTCGTTAACAAAAAACGTGCACAACTTGCAGAATGTAATTTGATTCTCTCGCATTATCTTTTTAGAGAAAACGTATACTTTTTTCCACATTTGACTTTGATGTTATGTAACATCACACCTGACATCTCTGTCTCAAACTAACACACCCGAGGTGCTGGCTTCGGTCTGCTTTAAACTGAGCAGACATGAGAAACATCCATCATGCTGAACGACAGCTGCCCAAGATTTTAGTTGTGTTATACTCAATTTCCTCTCTGCATGCATCATCAACACCCAAAGCAAGCGGAAGAAATCCCTAGAATTTTTGCTGTTCACTTAGAACAGGATTTAGGATGTTAATCTCATAATGACATAAGAGTCTCTCGCAAAATCTTAATGCCACTAGAAATTCTATTAACACAATGTTAAAATTTTGGACCGATTTATAGAAAATTCAGTACACAAATCCTATCACTTATGTACGTAAGGGTATATAAGGGAACTCCCATAAAGTACCGTGTTAAACTTCTGATATGAATTTTGTGTACTGTAAACAGTGTAGAGTGATAAGATGAAAAGACATTCAAAAAGACTTATTGCATAGCTTTTCGTCTCCATTTTATAGAAATGAAGACTGATGTGGGAGACACTTGGTTGGTACCTAAGTTTCCCTTTTACAACAAAAAAGATATGACGACATTTTATACCATTTTCAACATTGTGTCAATGGGACTTCGGGTTGGCATCATTAATTTGCAAGGGCCTGTTGTGTCATTATGAGATTGGCATCTTACACCCTGTCAGAAGAACGGCTCAGGAAATCATCTTCATTTCTATACGTATATCGCTGGGGAAGTCTTACTTCTATCTAAGGAGTGATGGAATGCAATATTAAAATTGGCCGGCACGGGAGGGATTTTCTGCAAGGCTTCCATTTTAGGTTATCGAAACAGAATTGAAAAAGATTGTCTCTTTTGCTGAAAACAGCTCCTGAAATTCCTATCAGTTCTAGAACAATAGCACATCAACAGCGCAGCATTGAATTCTTAAGTTCTCTCTTTTGTTCTGTGCGGTTCAAAATTGATAGGAATTTCAGGAGCTGCTCAACTTTTGCAGTTAACTCTAAGTAAAATTGCGCGGTTCTTACTATAGGAAGAAATACGCATTAAATCTAGGCCGAGTCACTGGCAGAATCATTAAGTTCTACGTATGACCAAGTGAAGCCGCCTTGTACTCACCCTACACTTTAAACTTGTAGCATGAATTTTCTGTACTGGACAAAAAATACACATCAGTTTGCTTGTATTATCTGGATTTCTTTATTTCACAGAAGGTCACGGATTGGCGATCATTTTGCCGCAAAACAAGGCTAGACGGTGCTGCCACTTTCACCCGCCTAAACACGCTTTGTTAATATACGAGCCAAAATCATAATTCATAAGCCTATCACACAAAAAAGTATAGAACGTCGCCAAATGACGCATATGTTTGAAACGTGAAGAATATATGTGAAAAGATGATTGGATCCTTTGTGAACAAAATTGCACTGTCAATCAAATATCAATTCAAAAGAAAAAACTTCTTATTGACTGTCATTTGGTGTAAATATAAAGTGACAAATATGCCTCAAGGACATTATTTGTATAGCTGTATTACATACCAAAATTTGATTACATCAGAATATCAACAATGCAGTAGAATCTGCCGTCTTACTGCATGTTTTTGAGTCGTATAAAATAAAGAGTTCACTGTAGAATTATACTAATTGTAATGAAATAAAGAATATTCCCAGCCATTAATTTTGGTTTTCATTATTGCTCATATTGTTTGAAACTGAACGTGAAATAAAAAATTGAATTTTACTGGTAAATTGAATAGATGATATTACACTGGGATCCATATTTGTACCTGCTTATTACTTCTTTTACTGCAGTTATCTACATATGGTTGTAATCAATGTAAATATTGTGTATTACACTTGAATGACTAGGTGATCAAGACATACTTAATTAAAATGAACTTGTTTAAACAATTTTGTCACTTGTGTGAGATTTTGAAGCGTTTTAAGCTGAATTTAATAAGCATCGAGGAAAACTGTATCCAAGCTTCGCACTTAATTCGGTAAATGTGATTGAAACTTGTAGATTCAGTTTTGTGTTTTTAATTAAAGATAAATTGAAAAGGCTACAGTAAATTCTTGGAATTAATTTCGATTTGAGAATGTAATACATGAGAAAGCTGACGTACAGGTTTAAATAATCAATGCCTGAGGTATTGAAGTTAAAAAAGACATTTCTTCAACCAAGTGAGTAATTTAATATTTATATATCTGTGCGACATAAAATCTGGATGCACCTTAATCGTCTGACACCACACCCTTAAGTACTTGTGTTCATTACCTCAAAGGTTCGGTATGCTTTGATATTTGAGAGGCTAAGCATCATGTTTGTGCGTCTAAAGCAGCACAGGATATTCCTTTGAAAAGTGTAAATTATGGGGTGAATACCTGACCACTGATAGAGTCAAAGTTTGATCTTATCAGTACACAGAATTTGTATCAGTTTCGAAATGTCGAGAACAAAAGAGAGGACACATGAATTTCATGCTGTGCTTTTTGATGCGCCATTGTTCCCAAACTGATACAAATTCCTTGTACTGTCCCAGCTTAAATGGTCTCCCTGTGACTCTGGCAAGATTGAAAAGGAATTTCTTGCTTTGACAAGCACAACAGTAGGGTGCGAAGTGTACCTTGTATAGTAATACAGCGTGAAAATCTATTGTTCAAAAGATATGGGATTTTGCTGCCACAATTGTGGGATCGCATAAACTTCCTATGCTTTGCTAATGCAGTTACGCACACCATCACATAACTTTAGCTACAAAATTGCGCTTTGTATGTTATTTTTTGTTCCCCTCTGAAGAACGTTTATATTGCGCCTATTTCTTGCAATGGAGATGAGACGTTTGTTCAAAAACATTAATTTTCAAGAACATTTACCGTTAAAATTGCAGGCTATAAACTGAAGAAAATTCAAGCTGTAGGGGAAGGTGCACCCCTAGATCTACCAATGATTTAAGTAGTTGAGTTTTAAAATTTACGTGTATTTGAACTTGAGAACTTAATGAGTAAGTAAGTACTTTTCGACAGTATCACACTATAGACAGTAGATCCAGCAACGGGTGAAGAAATCATCCCACTTCGAAAGGAGCATTTCATCTCAGTACCATATTACCCAGGCCACAGCAAGGAATTCAAGTGTTTGTTCAAGGACACCACAGTCCAAGTATGCTTCAAAGGTAAAAATACCCTCAAATTGTTGTTCATGCATCCTGAAGACAAGGTTCCTGATGTGTTAAAACAGAATGTTGTGTACCACTGGACCTGCCAAGCTGAAGGATGCAAGTCTCAATACATTGGGGAAACCTGTAGGAGCCTCTCTGAGTGAGTCAAAGAGCACAGGAACAGTTGCAGTAACTCTGCTATCTACCGTCACTCCATGGAGCACAACCACCCCCTGCCCAAGGTTGAGAACTTCAAGATCATC
>JBCAUI010534994.1:0-11109 GCA_038406195.1 Haplosyllis anthogorgicola | reverse complement strand
ATAAATAATGATGTAAAAAAGTGCTTTATTTTCCTGAAATTGTGCTTTATTTTCGAAAAAATGTGCTTTATTTTTGCACTTTATTTTCCTCAAACCCGCTATGAGGACTGGCAGTGCAAAGGATGTGTCCAGAAACCCACAAAATCCCACAAACTCATTATTTAACTGCCTTTTAGGCAGCAGCTAAATGGTTAAACCAGCCAATAATGTTGAGTCTCAAAGTTTAATCGTTATAAGCAAAATGTTTTTCATTGAATCTTCTCTTTCAGTATGTAATGCCTCGTACTGTATCAATTGTGATTCGAACGACACCCTTTGTGATACCTGTAAGGACGGGTTTTATAAGGATTCTGGTTCTTGTTTTCGTAAGTGTTATGCTTGACCGATTGACAGGAAAACATAACTGCATTTTAAGATTTTTTTTAGAAATGAAACTAGATAGTAATTTAAGGTTGTATATCAAATGTGATGTTATTGAACTGACGTCATCCTTAGCAACAGCACAAGATTTTTTTCGTTTTGTCTCTTGGTTTCTATTTTTCTCGGTTTTCCAGGCTGAGGACCACATAGTTTTAAAGAATTTCATTCGATAGGCAATGATTAAGTCGTTTTCTTTGTAGCATGTAAGAGCGCGAACTGTAAAACATGCGACAATGCAAACAACTGCACGAGCTGTCACGACAAATTCGGCGGTCCGGATTGTGGACGTGAGTATCAATTGTTATCTCGGCGTGTGAAGGTGTTGCTGAGGAATAGCAATCACACAGCGTGATCAGGATTCTTTCAAAATGGAAGCGCCCCCCACCCCATCCCAATTGAGACTTTCTCCCTGATTAATTCAGGTTTCTATGTTGCCTCAGGAGGTACTAAATCAAGAATCCGTTAAAAAGGACAGAAGCACCCCCCCCCCCGAAATACCAAGTTACAGACCATTCATGAAACAACTTTGCCAAGTGACAGTATATTGGGAGAATATATTGAATAACTCTTGACACTGTAAATGAAAAGGAACGGATTGCACATCGAGGTTCAGGTCCAACAGCATCTATGTTTCTTACTCGAAGGATACACATACACGTGCTGAACTGGTTTCTCTAAAACAACATAACTAAATTTTGAAACAAGAATGCCTGTAGTAGAAATTAAAACATAATAGAAGTCTTAAGAAATTATATTTGACCCCAAAATGATTTGACCTTCAAATGACCTTGACCTATATTTTGACTTTCAAATAATATATCACTCATAAGGGTCATGACAGATGAGATTGACACTTAACAATCAAAAAATTAAAATTTAATCTTAAAGTGATGTTGACCTTCAGATTAGGGGTGTCAATAGTTAACTGGTTAACCGGTTAACTGGTTAAGCTGGTCTAACCGGTTAATCACTAACTCTTATTACGTTACAAAATTAGGGTAATTTGATTTTTGTATCTTACCATATATTAAGTACATTCTACACTTTGATCGGTAATGCCTTTGATGAATAACCTTTGATTGAAGGCAACCTTTGCCATTGTAATAAAGTACAGTATATCAAAGACAAAGTGTTAACTTTAGGTGACTTCTTTTGTTTAAAAACAACAAATCTTATCATTAGGTATTACTAATTTTGGAACATAAACGATTACGGATTTTAAAATCATTTAAATTTCTTATGTTACCATAAATAAACTTTGTAATTACACGGTCACAGTTTGATTGATATCAGTGTTGCAGCTTGCAGGGGATGGGACGGCTGGCTGTGCAGTAGGAAAATCAGTATCCTTCATAATCAAAGTTTAAATCAAACCATCCTTTAATGACATATTTGGCCTACACTTCAGAAGGAGACAAGAATTTAGTAGATAACAAGGATACACAAAACACTGATATTTTCCATTTTAGTAAAGAAAAACTATTTACATAATAGCTGATCATTTTTGGAGGGTTCGAAAACTCAGCTATTGCATTTTCATCTATCATGAAGTCTTTCTATGCTTTAGTCAGAATGCAAGTACACTTATGCAGGTTGTATGCAGTTTACAATGTCCTGTTTTTCAGTTTGTACATCTAAATTCCAATAATAAGACACAAAATCAAGTGAACATTGTTCAGCTATTGCCAAAACATGTTCTGTTTTCCAAGCATGCAGTTCATTTTGTCTTGTAGTCACCCATTTGTCGTTCCACCACCTGGCTTGGCAGCTGTTGATTTAAAACTTTACATTTCCTTCAGTATAAAAGTGTACCAAAATAAAGTTTCGAGGTCAGGCCGTTCAAAAGTTATAACCTGTTCCGAACAGATGGACCTGTAGATGGACAGACAGATATGACTAAAACCGTCACCTATCCGCTTACGCGGACGAATGGGAATCTTTCGAACATTTGTTTATTATTTGTTTTGCAGCATGCAGTGCGCATTGCGACAATTGTACCTCAGAAGGTGCTGACTTGTGTGACGACGGTGAATGTAAGAACCCTGCGTACCCTAGAAACAATGGGACCAAGCGATGTGAAGGTGTGGTATCAATAAAAGAACATTATGCCAATTGCTTCTTTCACTTTGTTGTCATAAAACCTAAAATATGAAATAAAATCAGGAATAGAAATCCTCTGGCCGTGGTCTTTTGCTTAAAATATACCCAATAAGATTTTCTTCGGATTTTGTTAAAATTTAATCTTTCCGGGTCTTTGAAGAAGCCCTATTTCCACCTCCGATTAGGGGCCTCTGCAGCGATAAGTCGATGGTATTCTGAGCAGCTTCGGGTTTGGGCATAACTGAAAATACAAGACTATTTTCAAATACAGGCTATTTAACTGCACTTACCACCCTGACATAATACAAATATAGATATCGTCTTGGTATATATTGGTCAAGGCAATTACTCGCCATACTGGAATGTTTATACTTAAAAAATATAAATTTACAGTAGCTCAGGGTTATATCGATATATTTGGCTACATGAAACTGTACCGATATAATCGGGATATTGATATTAGTGGGGCACATATCTACATAACTTAATATGACTGACTACAAGAGATTATATCGATATAAGCGAAATATCAATATAAGCGGGGACCACTGTATACGCATTAAAATTTTCACCGTTTTTCGTTCTGCAGCGTGTGCTGACAATTGTGTAAGCTGCACTAATCCTGGCGAGTGCGATGTATGTAGTGCTGGGTATCACAGAAACAGCTCTTCAAAGCTTTGTGAGCGTAAGTAATATTCTACTTCGTTTGGAAATGAAGGGAAACGCAAAGGACCTTTTCAGCAGAAGTGTTTTCCGTTGTATTACCTTAGAAACATTTGTAACATTTTTGTACTGTACTGTATTGTGCGGAAAGTCATTCTAATTGCCATAAAAATAGAACAAACAGCTACAAAAACAATAACAACAGCAGCAGCAGCAACAACAACAACAACAACAACAGCCAAAGAATTAATGAGGCTGTTTGGAAAGGCTTCAAAAATGTTATCAGTATGTGAAACAGTGTATCTGGAAAGATAAATGTGGACATTATGTGAGAAAATCGCACTTTGAACGTTTTCATTAGCTTCCAGTCTTTCCTAAGGTATGCCCTCATTATGTACGTCTACGTCTTCATGAATATGAACAGTAAAATGAATACATCAACATATTACTCAGGTTTTACCTATTTGCAAGTTCCATCCTCGCGAATATTAATAAATTACCGGAGGGATTTTAATTAAATGAAATTCAATATGACTTTAGTGTGATACTAGGTATGAAAACCGATCTCTATTCTTTCCAATTTTCGTACCTTGTTTTCACATCACGTTGTCATGTCACGTTGCGGAACGTAATGTTGCATTCGAGTTGTACGACGATTATCACCTTTTTAAATCTGTACCCAAGATGTTTATTGACTGTAAAGTGTATGTATCGAAGGTCATTTCTTTGCAGGATGTGCTGTAGATAGATGTGACAACTGTACCACTAATATAACTAACTGTGACCAATGTGCTGCAAAGAATACGTACAACAGTACAACTTTCAAATGCGAACGTAAGTGATCTGTTTTTATCTCTTGCGTATTGCAAACGCAAACTTTTCTTGATATTTCCACAGAGTTAAAAAAAAAAAAATTTCTTCCAAAGGAATGAGATTAAACGGCGAAGTGTTTCTGTACCATGATAGCCTAGGTAATGTTTTCAGCCGGTTCCAGTCCATTTGTCCATTTTGGTTGCCCATCCTTTCATGACTGGATCATTTGAATTCTTCTGCTCCTCGAACGTCGTTGTTACATCGAATAAAATTAGTTGTGCCAACCCAATCATCCATCAATTTGACATTATGGCCGTAAATGGGTGAATGCACACCCGGTTTGTCTGAGCTCCAAGGGCAATCTTGTTACGTTAAGCAGGTTGTCATTACGATGCAAAATAACCCCAGCCCATGTTACTTCTTTAAACTTCAATAACTTTGTTATTTCACGGAAAACCCCAAAATAATAAAGCTAAAGTTATGCAATTGAATGTATACTACTATGTTTTTGTTATGTCAGATTAAGATGTACACAGTAGTGCTGAATTTATATTTCCAAAAAGTGACTGGGAAAATCAACTTCTGGTGTGTTGTCAAAATGAGTGTGTTGCACGATTAAATTGATGTTTGTTAGCCAATACAAATTTGAAATAATTTCAACAAAATAATAAAAAATTCTATTATTTTGGTTTGTATAATATCTGTATCGGTATTTAAAAGTGCAGTAGAATTGTTAGTTTAAAGAAAATATGTTGCTGGGTGAAAGGTGCATCCTAATGTCAACATAATTGCGTTAATGTGGGGAAAAAAGATTTTATTAAGTAATATTATGATGTCAATTTCTAGGATGTTCCTTACATTGCAAATCATGTGAAAACAACGGACCAGGACGGTGTGATGAATGTGATTACGACTGCTATGAAGCGTTTGACTTCAGGGTAAATGGCTAAAAGTTTTTATCTTGTTATGCCTCCTCCCATGGTGTCATATTTTACGCCGTATTTTACTTCACCACGTTGTACCAGGATGAAATTCATGCTGAGGAAATTCATTCCAAACACGAGGAGCATGTTTGGGCCATGGCTCAAACACGATTGGGGTTTGTTTGATCCCTGGTCTCAATTATGTTCCCTGGGATGAAACTCATTCCTAATTGCAGTTTAAACTTCAAATGAACTAAACTTCAAGGAGAATTGAAATTCAATCAAGCATCACAGCATTCATCAAGTGTCACAGTTGAATGCACAGTGAGTTAAGGGCCTCTATAAGTCTGTTTCCCAGGCCAAGTTAGCCGTAACTCCCTTCATACAATACAAAATTCAACTTAAAGTTCTATTTTAGCTTGATTACTTGAAAATAAAACTTCATTTCTGGCATGAATTTCATCCCAGGGGATCAATTTGAGCCTAGGACAGGTTATGAGCCACACATGTTTGAGCCACGGCACAAACACAAGCAGTCAATCTCGTCCAGGGGGCAATTTGAGACTGTTACGTATCAAGCATCGTAGTTAACTTTCTTGGAGGATGGCTCAGGCTTGTTTGAGGCGATAGAGAATGTCACACGCTAGAAAGGATTTGTCATGCCGAGCTGGACGCCCAAGATAACTGAGCCATGGTAACCCTTTACTGCACACGAACATGTCGGTGACTTTGATGCCTTTAATCCGCTATTTATCCGTTAATGCGAAAAAAGACAAGCATAAAAGTGGTATTTTTTGGAATTGAAATAATATGTTACACCTTTTTAACTAAAAACTTGCTTTAAGATCTTTACTATTTAAGAAGGCTCTGAGAACACCTCTGAATGACTTCTAAGAGCAATTCTGGAGAAGTTACTGTGGAAGTCCATACACCAAAGCTTGCTTGTTTTAAAGATAGGTGTCATAAATCTGGATTAGCTAGAACCTGAAGTATTAGTACCAGGCTCGGTAGGGTTTCAACGAAAATGACCGCGTCTTGTGCATTTTCACAAAATTTGATTTTCCTCCAGGAAATATTTCTGCATATTACCTGAAAAATTCAGGTAATGTTCCCAAATATTTTCTGACTACGTGATCAATTTGAACCAATAAGAATAGGCGTAAGAATCTCGAAAAATAACATACCGAATATATTACAGGCAAAGATTGGAGCATCCCTTCAGAGAGTCTGTTATGGTTACTTTGTCAACAGTAGCAACTTGTGCGAAGGTTACACTTCTTTTTTTTACATCTATTCTATTATTTTATAAATGTCATATTTGTTGAATTTCACACTAAATACAAGGAGGGTGCCTTTCATTGTAACAAATTACTGCACGTAATTTTCATGCAAAATTTCATGTCAGACGGAATAAACGAAGCTGACAGATAAGTAACATCATAACCAATTATTTGCCACAACACAACATGATACAAATGTATCCTTTGGACAGTACACAACAATTGTATCAGGACTTTAACATGGTGCCTTATGGAGCTCCCTTACCCTTATGTACACGTATGATTACTTAAAAGAAAACAACGTTGGACAAAAAACTCGCATTAACAGGATGACATACCGGAATTCCCCGTAATATAGCCACCCAAACATAAGCCCACGGGCTTATAAGTGGGGAATATTCCCCATAAAGTAACCCTGGGCTAAAAATTTAAATTTCCACCTTGACATTATATGTGCTAGAAATTAACATCAAAATGGCATTTTAAGTTAGTAAAGGTAATTAAATTATCTGTACAACTAACCAATTAATTATAATTTACATTCATCACTCAATTTAAACTCAAGAAATAACTTGTAAAATGATAGATCATAAAGAAAATAAACCAAATGCCCAAAAAATGGCTAGATGCGCCTTTTGTGTTCCCCATTTATAAGCCCATGGGCTTATATTACATGCCAAACTTTGTCGTTAATTTAGACCTTTCCACACAAATAGCCTGGTATATTTCTATTTGTTGGCTTTTTGATAGCATGCAAGGAGATCGACTGCATGAACTGCAGCACAGAGAACGTGCATGGCCAGTGCGACGAATGTGCACCGCAGTTTTATCGACGTGACGATACCAAACTATGTTACAGTAAGCATGGCGACTCCAAATATTTAGTTTTGAAATAATCAATAGCAGAAATTAAAAATGGAAAGCATTTAGTAATTATCCAAACTTCCAATGTCATATTTTTTGCTCTCGTCACTAAGGGTGAAATAATAAGACACGAGCGGTACGGCCTTAGACTGTTTTATTGAGTGCTGAACATATGTACATGTGCGTGGTCGTGTGTTCCCAGCAGCACTGGCTTCTTACTGGTTGGGTTGACCTTTATACTGCCATGGTTACCAAGGCTATGGGTAAATAGAATAGACCGGCCGTAAGTCCCTAGATTGACGGGAGACTTCGCTTGGTTATTCGGCGGGAAAGAGGGCAGGATGTTATGCTAACAAAAGTCGCCTCTAGACACGTTTCAATTCTTGTTTCTTCACATTGTATACCACTCATTGATTCCCTGCGACCACTGAGATCACATAAAATGTACACTTCTTTCAACATAATTGGCCGGTTCATACATGACACTGAATGGAAGGTATAATGTGTTATTGTGATTTTCATACAGTAACCTGTTCACGGGATTTACTGTACGTGACAACGTGTGATATTCCTACAAGCTAAATTATCTGCCAACAGGATTACTCACCTTCATGTAGGCAGCTTCTGTCTCTGCAATAGTTCTGTCAAATTCGTTTCTTGATGCCATCTTTTTACTCAAGCTTTCATTTACTTTTGAAAGGCGTTCCGTGAGAATTCGTATGTCATTTTGAATCTTCCTCTTTTCTTCTTCTTCCTCAAGTATTTGTTTGTGCAAGTCGTCCCTCTTTGTGCAAAGGTCCTCAATATCTAAAGTATCAAATAATGATAATGACATGACAGTATAATGCCGTGGTAACATAAAAAAGTTTAAAGAAGTTTTCGTCCTGTTTCCATCTTGACGGTCACCGTCAATTTTATCAGTTCCATAACCACTCACTATCACATTTCATTCGATAGAATAAATGTAAATATCTTCAATACAACCCCCATCCCGCGAGTTCTTGCTGTTTTCATGTATATGTAGGTTTACTTTGGTCTTAGGATGAAATAAAGACACTCCCTGTGTGTAATCTTCCGCTAGTTTATTGAGTGCTGAATGTAGTATATACATGCATGTGATTATGTGTCCCTGGCATCACTGGCTGCACACAGTGGTGGGAGTAAACTTTTACTAACATAGGCCAATACAAAGACAACGGGTAAACGGAACAGCCTGGTGCCTTCAAGTCAAGACTTCACTCAGTTGTTCGATGGCAAAATGGGCAGATTGTTTTGCTAACAAAAGTCACACCTGGACAGGCGCCCTCTTTGCCATCGAACAACTAAGATAATTTAAGTTACAATATCATATGCAATGGCGGATCTAGGGGGCGCGGGAGGCCCCCCCCCCCACGGCCCAAAATTTCTTCAATTTCATGTAGTTTTTTGGGATTTTTGGGCAAAAATTGGGTAAAAATTGGGGCGCCCCAAGGTTGGCGCCCCCCACCCCTACGAGAAATCCTGGATCCGCCACTGAATACGTGATTATATTGCAACTCACAGAGTCGTTTTATTTTATAACCGCTAGAATTAAGCTGTCTTAAACTCAATTCGATACCCGGCGACAGTCTAATTTATTTATACTTGCTAAATTTCTCCTAAGTTTACTTTTAAATGTTTCGAGCCGAGGACAGAGGAAATGCACGAAGTTAACATTTTATTAAAGCACGTGGGGCTGTTGTTTTAACCCAAACTTTGCTCTAGTTTTCGCAACATTTTGTATTGAGGTCAGTGACGTTTACAAAATCACACGTTTACACGCAACCATAATGCTGAGCAATAAAAATATGTGTAAGGTAAATATAGACTTGTATTCACACAATTAATGTAACACTTTGGTAACAAAATTAAAGTTGAAAGAACAAGTCAGTACCCTGGTCGCAAAGCTATCGATTCAACTCATTTGCGAGTACAGTTATCAGAGTTTCTGGCTCTTTTCTTTTGTCGTTTACCAAAATTTTTTTCCGTCAGGATATTTAGCTGTCTAGTTCAAAACTTTTATTTATTTTATTTCACTGATTTTTATTGATTTCAGGAAGAGTCGATGTTCCTCATCATATAATTAACGCATACTCAGATACTACGTTATTCGCTATGGCGGGATTGTGTGACAAATGTGGTGACCATCACAGAAATGTATCCAAGGACTTTGATAGCACGTCTGTATTTGCTGCACAAGTGGGCCACGCGAACTGTTTGCGGATTCTGATTGAAATGGGTGCAGACCTGAACCACCCCAATACAAACCATGATGGTCCACTGATCTGGGCGGTTTTGGGAGGTCGTGAAGAATGCGTGAAAATTCTTGTCCAAGCAGGAGCTGATGTGAACAAACGCTCCAGAGGGGGATACACGCCTCTTATGTTGGCTGCCAGAGAAGGTCATGATAAGTGTACAGATGTACTTCTAAAGACAGGAACTGATGTGAACATTGCGGCTGAAAATGGTGAAACACCTTTGATGCGAGCAGCAAGGAATAACCAGGTTGCATGTATGGATTTGCTAATTAAGGCAGGAGCTGATGTGAATGCTTTGGATGAGAACCACAGCACTGCATTGATAGCTGCAGCTGAAGGCTTTGACGCAAGTCGTATAAAGTGCTTAAGATTGTTGCTTGGAGCAGGAGCAAAAATCAACAAGATTACTAAGATTGCCAGAAACAAACATAATGCTCTGCAAAGTCACATCTACAAAAAGCAGCCAGATCGAGGTATCTGTATGCTGCTGTTTGCTGCTGGAGAAAAAATAGATGGCACCCACGTAGAAGGTCTATATGATTCTGTCAAAGTTCCTGATTATTTATTGTTATATGAAGATCTAAACCTGAATCTAAAACAGGCGTGCAGAGAGACAATAAGAAAACATCTGACAAATATAGATCCAGAGGAAAACTTACTTTGTAGAATTCCTCAGCTCGGACTTCCTGGATCTCTTGCTTCGTATCTGTTTTACAATGTTTCATTGGAATGAGCGACTATGTAAAACATTCAGTCGTCAATCCACGAAACAAATTGTAAATCATTCGTACATTGTCTATTAAATGAACCTCGGTAAGATCTTCAGCCTAAGCATCTGACATGAATTCATCCTAGTTTCAGCTCCATACAGGTGGTACAATTGATTTAATTTTCAATTTGTACTCTCATAGTGTTTCATTAGTGTTTCATTGTCATAAATAGCACAGATTGACAAAATATCACATTGTTCCAAAATTTTGCCATGTGTTTAATCCATAACAAATAAATTTCAACAAAGTGTCCTTTTTCCTTTTCATTTGGGAATAGTGCCTGTCTGTTGTACGTCTTTACTCGTTATTTTGCATAATAGTTTTGTGCTGATGCCATGAATAAACAGCGATAAACTAAAACACCGCTGAAGCATTTTTAAAAGCCTTCCCACCCCCCACCCCCCACATTTTCAAAACGGGAGGGTGTGGGAGAGGGGTGTGTGTGTTCACACCCTTCTCTGTTTTCATACCCTGTCCCTATTTTCATTCACCCACCCTGTTTGGAATATTGTGATAAGTGATTACATAGCCCATTTTCTTTCTATTTTGCCATTTATCAATTTACTAGCCCATTTTATACTAAATTTCAACAAATGTTATGGAAGAGAAAAGCTTCGCGCTGCTCTTTCTTTGGTTTCTGACACTTTATCTGATCGACAATACAAGATAACTGTGCGATGTGATTTTCTGATTTTTTTATTAACATTTTAAACATTTCATATGAGACTTTCATTTGTAAAAGTGAACCTGTCAGGTTTACTTCAAAATAATTAACTTTATTTTATTAATAATCAAAGTTGTTTGTGCCTCCGTTCAGGTATGCAGCTATTTTATTGTCGCGAAGTGGCTTTTTTCTTTAAAATAGATACCAATGGGTTTGACTTTAATATTCATATTGGAATAGCATTGGGATATTAATTTGATCCCAGATCATACTATTTTTACTTAAAAAGCCTAGATCGACAGAAATAGTACTTCTTTGAGCCAGAGGAGACTAAAT